>CM064531.1:31418917-31656436 GCA_032716605.1 Paralithodes platypus | reverse complement strand
AATTCTAGAAAGGTCCTGGTTCAGAGAAATTGCAGTGTTTATTTTTGAATTTATAAGAACGGGTTGGGTGAAAGAATTGGTAAATGTGAAGGAACTGTGGAGTGTTGAGTCATCTGCGTAGGAATGTATTGGATTATGAGTGGTAGATAGGAGATCAGTGATATGAATGAGGAACAGAGTTGGGGCCAAAACTGATCCCTGGGGAACACCAGCATTTATTGGGCGAAATTGAGAATAAAGGCCATCTACCATTACACATATTTTTCTGTTATGAAGATAAGAAGAAATTAGTGGAACTAATGATGCAAGGCCGTAGTGTGACATCTTCGACAATAAGGATTGATGCCAGACTCTATCAAATGCCTTTGATATATCCAGTGCTATTGTATGTGTTTCACCATGTTGGTCTGTAGCTTGGTTGATTTGATGCGTAAGAAGGCAAAGAATGTCTGCAGTTGATCGACATCGTCTAAAACCATATTGCCTATCGCTGAATAATTTATTATTCTTAAGATGCTTAATTATGTGAATATTTAATATAATTTCAAAGACTTTACCAAGAGTGGAAGTTATAGCTATTTGTCTGTAGTTTGATGGATCTGAAGAGAGAACATACATACATTCACATAGACACTCCAGAAAGAATAGTATTTCTAAGTAAAATATGTATTTAATCACATTATCAGTTTAACCCTTAACCAACGGCGCACGTAATCTGTCGAGTTAAATAAATTTGGACTATGTGACGGTGCACGACAGCTGTCGAGTGCCATTTTCAGCACGTAATGTTGCTGAGAGAGAGAGCTGAACGGTGGGACGAGCGTAGTAACCTTATGACCGCTCCCCACGACCACCGTGGACGTACTGAACTGTATTCCACCTTCCTCCCCCATCTCTCACTCGCTACAGGGAATTATGTACGGAAATTACCTTATTTTAGTTTTTTTGCACTCGTGTTGCACGATCGTTGCAAGAGAACCAGTGGTCGTACAAGGATGGTTCGGGTGTCATTGGGAAGCTCTGTTTACGCCCTTTCAGGGTTAGATACTTGTTTTATGCTCTGGGTCTTGTTTATGCATGAAAATGAGCATGGAAACAACCCTATTTAGGGTAAAAGAAAAAGGCTGGGCGGCACAGTGTAAAATATCCTACCACCCTCTCTTTGTGTGTTAAAACGATGAGAATGCATAATAAATGATATAAATATAAATGACAACCTAGAGAAACACAATCAGTAGGCAATGAGCATCACTGTTATTATGACTGAATATATATGTTTGTGGGTATTGTATATTGACAGTATATACACAATAATAAGCGTGTTTATTGAGCTCATGCTGAACCCTATTTGATTCAGGGCGGGTCTATTTGGATCCTCTCTGATATACACCATTAGTTCGGAGATTTTAAGACGTTTATACCTCATTAGTTTTGTGATTGTAAGACGTTTCAACCCAATATTGTGGATTGGAGAGGCGTTTAGCTAAGTCTAGGGGTGAAATAAAAATACATTGTTCGAAAATGGCAAACCAACTATGAAAACCCTTAACAATAATTATATACACGAAATAGCATATGACGTTGCACCAGATAGTGTCATCATGGTTCCTTATGAGAAAAGGTGGGATTGGGGGGGGGGGGGGGAGAGGGGGGGTCGGATTGTCATTAGTCTTTGGTATGTAGTTATATTGTAAGTACAAACCAAGTTCAACATAACCCATACTGTACCGGTGACGTCCTTTTCCTTAGATTCTGGCAACTATTACACGATTGTATTCAGCTTAGGAAGGACATCTACCTATTCAAAAAGCTACAGAATATCTCAATGAATCCCTTTCGCTACCCCATATCCTTCCGAAGCTTCATAAAAATCGCTTATATGTAGCTGAAATCCAATACAAACAGACGTCGCGGGTACAATAAGGGTTCACAACAACTAAACACAGACACAATATTCCCACACGATCACATAATCTCTGCCTCTGGTACCAGACTGACTCTCACCAAAATCTCTCGCCCAGACATAACTCTCTCCTACTTTTATGAATTAAACATTAGGTAGGTATTTAAATATGCTGTGGTGAAATGCATTATGACCTTTATTAGAGGCATCTGTAACCCAGGATAGGTCTTGGTTTGATGTCATTATTCAATACGAAGACACCTTCCTTAATTTTCTACTTGATATTATAACACGATGTTTATACTATGATTAAGGCCTCCTGAATAATTATAGCGTGCAATTTATCTCAACTAAAATAATGGTGTTAATATTATTTTAATTCTAGCCACAATACAATAACTATAAGACAACAGTGTTAAAACAGAGTTTTACCATATGTATCCAGACCAAAGGGAGGGAATTGAGTGGAAGCTACCTATGCTGCTGTTTGCGGATGATACAGTTCTGATGAGTGATAATGAATGGGACTTGCAGGGTCTGGTAAATGAGTTTGGAATAGTGTAGGAAAACGGAATTTGAAGGTAAATGCGGGGAAGAGCAAGGTTATGGTCTTCGAAAGGGGTGAAGTCACAGAGTGTGAGGTGAAGCTGAACGGTCAGGCTATGGAGATCGTCAACTCTTTTAAGTATCTGGGCAGTGTGTTGAGTAAAGATGGGACTATGGATGAAGAAGTGCGGGAGAGGGTACAACAGGGGAAGAGGGTTGTAGGAATGCTGAAAGCAGTAACAAGAAATAGGGTGGTCAGTATGGAAGTGAGGAAGTCCTTGCATGACAGTGTGGTAATTCCGACACTGACTTACGGAAGCGAAGCATGGACGTTGGTTGAGAGACTCAGACCAAGAGTGAGAGCAGTGGAAATGAATTACTTAAGAATTGCGTGCGGAGTTACATGGAGGGATAGACAGACTAATGAGGAAGTAAGAAGGAGGTGTGGTGTGGAGGTAGATGTGCTGGAAAGTGTGAAAAGGAACAACTTGAGATGGTTCGGCCATATGGAACATATGGAAAGCGAGAGAATGACTAAGAGGGTGTACGAGAGCGAGGTGGAGGGACAGAGAGGGAGAGGTAGACCGAATGAGAGGTGGAAGGATGGAGTGAGGAAGTACATGAACGATAGCGGTGCTGGTTGGGGGGAGGGGCGTCGACGGACTGCGGACAGAGGTGCATGGGGGCGGTTCGTTCGTGGCCACGCCTTCGGGGATCACGGCATCAGGCAATAGATAGATAGATAGATCCAGACCAAATCAAATGAATCTGCATTAAACAACCCTTCAATATTATGAAGGCCTCCTTGGTGTTTTAATAAGTAGACGATGATATTCAGCGTATTAACGTTCACTAGAAACCTTAGTGGTGAAATTAATCTTAATTAACCTATTTACTGCCATAGGTTCTTCTTAAAATGCATACACTAATTTATGGATATAAACAATACAATATTTATTAAGAATACTGAGAAGAAAATAATAGTGGAATTTTACTTAAAGTAAAATTCCAGAAACAGAGGATAAATACGTAGGTGCATTTTGTGTGCTATTACAGGATATACTGTACTGCATAATGTTATTATGTTATCAAATGAAAACAAAAAAATACTTTTGACATCTTATTCTAGCTATGTTAGACGTATTTTGTGCAGTTTAAGAAGGATGTGTGGTAGTAAAAACGGCTAAGTGGGATCATTTGAAGTCTGTTAATTGCAGGAGGCCCTTTTAGAACTGAGTAAAATCGTCTAATGGTAGCCAGAGTAAAGCTACAAAGACGTCACCAGCACAGAAGGGGTTACGATGTAGGGGGTATTTGGTCATCTTCATTGCAAGGGAAACTACAGTAACACGAGACAATAATTTGTAGTCAATTCCGCTCTGAAATGTCAAATCTCAGAGGTGCAATAGACAAATGTCCTATTTATAATATGAATTATACCACCTGATCAGTACTATCAAGTTGATTGCACTAGTTACAGCCACTCTAACACCAACATTCAATTTATATTTTACACAATACCTTACCAAAAAAATAAAAAATAAACAAATAAATAAAAAATAACACCGGGCTGAAATACTCATGCACAACCAGACACGTACTCAGTAAGATCGAAGATGGAGGGAATTACTGTTCCGTGTCAGAGGAACTTTGTCTGGTTGCACGCATAGCAAAACAATAAAGAAAGAGAGAGAGAGAGAGCGAGAGTAGAGGGTGGGTGGATTGATAAACAAGGCATTCCTTCTGGAATATATCATACCTTACGGTACATTAGTTAAGCAAACGATAACCTGATCTCATTAATGTCTCTGTTTCAGGGTATGATTATTTTAGTGTACGTGATTGTGATCAGACGAGACTACTAGGAACTGTTATTACTCCAGGCAGACCGTGGCCAGAGTAGAGAGCTGCAAATACTACCTGTATGTTGTTTAGCTTTATGCAGTACTAGAACAATGTATAAGAAATATATCTTTCTCTCTTTTCAAATATGCAGCTCAGCACAAAATGCAAATTTGCTTATATTAGAAAGTGAATATACTTTATAATTTAATTAAATTATGCTCGTATTCCCAATAAGTGTGGAATTAATCATTGGATGATATCAGTGCTATCATCCGCATTTACCCCTTGATACGAATATGAGAGCGTTGTTTTCATTTCATTCTGAACAATGTTAGACAACTTATCAATGCTGCGTAAGTAGAGTGGTATAGTATCCACACATCCCATGTGTATATTGCCCACTACCAGCCAGCCAGTCCGCCGTATATAATTAATCCGACCGCTCACAAACTCATCCAGTTGATCAACACGATTGTCAGTACAAGAGATAAAAGCAAAATCTTATTAATTTATTTATTTATTTGTGTTTATTATGTTGTTGCATTACTGAAAGGTCAAGGTATAATATATCAATATTTTATATGTTTTAGTTTTTACTCAATGTCCTAATTTTCACTACACTAATTGCTGAATACATTGGTATTATGTTGACCAAATAATTATTAGATGATTATTTCAAATCTTAAAGACAAAGGTCGTATACTGACACAAAGATTATTAGCACCATATCTTACTCTCTCTCTCTCTCTCTCTCTCTCTCTCTCTCTCTCTCTCTCTCTCTCTCTCTCATAGTAGAACATTATAATTCCGACGAGCATACTTCGAAGGTCTATGGAGAAGCTGGCTTTACTTCATATCAGACCTGAGGGTAAGGTTGATAATGCCATTTTGTGTAAATTTTATTAGCCGTGTATGAAACGACAAGATGGATTTGTTAACTTCAAACTTAATCAATCATGCTAACTTAATTCAGAATGGTTCATTTAGGAAAAGAAAGGCTGCATAAAGAAAGGTCAAAGGAACTCGGTACCAAAGATACCTATATATCTATCTATCTATCTGTATACTCAGGGGCGGGGGGGGGGGGGGGGGGGGGCACTGAAGACAGAGCCCGAATATCTGAACCTGCGATGCTGTAGGGATATTACAAAGGTCTCCTGTTGTAAAAACTGATGCAAAGGTGTTGAGAGCGTTACTCATATTTGCTTCATCTTTAGTGTAATGTCTTTTCTAAACGACTAACGGTCCAATCATTGAAGTCACTGCTTTCTTCTTCCTAATGTAACTATATAATTCTTTCGGATTTGTCTTACTTCGATTTGCAAAATATAATTCTAGCGTGTTTTTACTTTGTTTGATTAACTTTTTGGCTTTACATCGTAGATCTACAAATATCACTTGCCTTAATTTACTTCACGCATAATATATCCCGGCAAAAAGTATTCTAATACCACGGTGCCAGCCTCATACTCCCTTCAGCCACTTAAAATTGTGGGAATTACCTTGCTGGGATATTATTACAAGGAAGTAAGACAGGAGAGAATGCGCGAACTTAAAGCTTGCGCACATGCCCTGGTGACACCGAGCGAACGTCTAAGCCAATCAGCGTGCAGCCTGCCAGAAGGGGCGGGTATTTAACCCTTAAAGAGCAGCGCCCGGCTATAGCCGGGCGCCAATTTGCAGCAAATTACAAGCATTATTAAGGCTTTTAAAGGGTTAAAATCGAGTGCAAATGGCCGGGAGCGCAGCGGGCCACACGTCCGACTCCCAGGGCCTACCGCCGCCCACTGACTCACCCTCCCTGTGTTCTCGAGAGGCCGGCAGTGTAGCCAGTAGTGAGCGTAGCTGGAAAAAATATGCCGCTATATGCTAAACTCCCATGTTGGTGGTACCACTGCCTGAGAACGACGAGTGCTACGTAGCTCGTTCTGGTCTCATTTTGAAGCTTTTAGCGCCTTTTTTTATTGCTGAATACATTTCTTTGCATGCATATACATGATTTATCATTCAGGAGGGCCTGAATATGCCCAAAATAGCCCAAAACCCCTTGCTCGTGAGGTGTTAAGGAGGGGGGCGGTGCTGGAGGAGACTCCCTAACACGGGACAATCCTTACATCATCTCTCTAAAGGCACTAGATGCCCGCCTACTACCTTCCCCAACCACTATGAGGGGGGGGAGGGTATAAGAAGAGATAATCCCTGGCCAGCCTGGGGTGATAGAGGCATCTATTGCCCAGAGTAAAGATACTATAGCTGGGAGAAGAAGACAGAAGAAGCTGATCAAACACGTAATACATGAGAGAGAGAAAAATAAAGTTTTAGACTGACTATGTGTCCTCTTGGACCTATTTCAAGAAAGTTTTGGGCAAATGATGCAATAAACTACTAAGAGTTGATGTATGGCTTTCTTTTGTTGGGGACGTATGTGCCTAGCTATCAAATGAGACTAGGTGAATCAACTGAGTTGAGTTTTGAGATGGTCTAACTCGAACTGAGAAATAGAAGGTAACATGCACATACTCGTAACCTATGCGGGTTGGACAAGTATAGGATTGTGTTAGTGAAGCTTAGCTTGAACATTATTTAGGAAGAGCAGTCAAGCCTCCCCATTTGGAAATATTTCTGTTAGAAGGAAACTATATTATTGTTATGCCACAACATGGCCAAACTGTCCCCGTTACCCAGCCACCTCCTGGGACCCAACATGGCTCCCCTTCACTACCTTCATTATGCCACGACCTGCCCACATGACACAACGAGCTGCCCCTGTACCTGGCTACATGATGCAACGACCTGCTGAACCACAACAGGGGCCAACTATAAATCCAAAGCCCCCACATCACCTCCCAAAATAAGCCTGTTTTCCATCATATGCAGTTCCTCCTCGAAAAAAAGTTGTGCCACCCAGAACAACAACAGATCCCCCCTTTCCCCCCCCCCCCCCCCCCCTCCCCCCCAAAAAAAAACATCTAAGAGGCAGCGCTTCACCACAGGACCGGAGGTGACGTCATCGGCCCAGGCTGGCTCAAGATTGGCCAGCTCGACCGCCGCCCCCGCCAATCAGCCAAGCAGCCAAGCAGCCCTCTGATTGGTCTTAGGAGGGCATCCGGAGGCGAATCCTGAGGGTCCTTCAGCTGCTCTCGCCCCTTGTACCTACTATGGGACAGAGAGCACCTAAAAATCCGATAGGTACTCAGACCAGGTAAGATATCTCACCTACCCTCCTGAAATATGAATGCTCGCTGGCCTCATTAGGTGCTCCGTGGCCCTGTAGCAGCGTTAACCGACCTGCATACCTACAACGGCAAATACCGGCCAGGTACTGTGCTTACTGGTCCTAGTAGACCTTTACAGTTTACCCTGAACAGGTACCGACTGGGAGTGTTCACGGACCTCCTAGTAAGTAAAACCAGCCCATAGCTGGATAGATATCGCTACAATATTGAGACGCTTTTCCTATCTTAGATCTGGTTTTCAGATCACCTTTGACATAACTCTAATTAATATCAGTTGCCTATTAAAAACCCTCACACGCTACCAGTAACGTAATAATTCACCTATAGGTATATAGTTACACGTTTGTCCGGCCACTAAGTCGCCAAACCACTGCCTTACCTAAACGTGATGAGCTCTGCCATATCTAATCATTATACTAAACTCAAGCTAGCTATTCCCACACATATTTGGGCCTGATTAGGATTTAATTTATCATTATTGTGTCTCGAAGTGTAATTGCTTATTATCTGTCCTATTGTGATGTCTAGTATTATGTTTGTGATTGTATACATATATTATATATGTAGTGTGTCCTGACAACTACTGTATATAACCATGTTCAATATACCTATGCCTATTCAATAAACGTGTATACCTACTATTGTACTCTCTCAGCATTTCTCCCTCGGTAACCCGGGACACCGCAATATTCGGTGCAATTTACTTCAGCACTCTTCAAACGATATTCTGGGCTGGTATCCCAGTTATCATTATGGATATAACCTCGTCGAAAACATACTATCGATCACGTGAAATATCTATACTAAGAAATAATGATGCACTTTATTAAGCATACTTTTGTTTTGTTTTAATTATTTACTATTGTATGTCGAACTCTGAATAGCGATCGTACAGATAAGTTGTAATGGGAATTTATACTTCCGAAGAACAAGTTATGCTGTATTATCGTATATATTCAACCCCTTAAAGTTTGAGCGTATTTCCACCCAGATCGAGAAGCATTAGCTATGGGGGATATTGATTGCCTATGAGTATTTTAAATAAAGAACACACTTCCGAACAACTGTCCAATCATTCCAACCCTATTTGTATAATAATTTATAAATTATAAACTACAATTGTTAGATTATTAATATTATTATTACTATTAAAGTAGGAAAGCGTCCGACCAATCAGGGCGCTCCTTCGTGTCGAACTTTTTGGGCCACAAACGTCCAAATTCCCGGCATGACCACCTGTGACCCTCCTACATCTACCTCATTTGCTCCTTGTACCGGATCTTCTACTTGCCTTTTGTCAGACAACTTAGTGCCAGCATCTGACTCCCATAAGCCACTAAATGACAAAGGCAATCAACTTCCTGGCACTTACTTTGGAGAAGAAGAGCGAGAGAGGACTGAGTCTAAACTGCAAGTCACGCTTGCTAAAGCACAATTGGCAGCGCGAAGCGGGGCAGTCAATCAGCGCGCCGGCCTCCCCTATAAAGGGAAGGGGACGAGAGCCGCTCGGGGTCAGATGGGCACCACGCCTCGAGGAAGCAACACCTCTCCTCCCAGCCTCCCCCTCTCCTCCCAGCCTCCCCCTCTCCTGCGAGCACACCAGGAACCAAGGCGATCACCACAGTAGCCTTCCAGCCCACACAACAGTTACAGTAGCAGAGCACTCGAGTCCTGCATCACTCTCACCAACCCGGAGGATAGACCATCAGTATCCCTGGGCCTGTCGCCATATTGCATGCCTGCACACCCGCAGCCAGCAACTTCATCCAGGACGTCAGGAGATGGCTAAGAGTGACAACCTCCCAGACAACTACTGGCCAGCTTTGAGGTGGTAGTGCAGCCAGAACGCCCACCACGAGCAACAGACTTTTAATCAGGACCCTTATTGGGCCCGCAGAGGAACCAAGAAAAAGAGAGAGGAGAATTTGACTAATTCGGGGGATCTTCAATACAAATATGTGTTCTTATAGAACAAACGAAAAGAGAAATTGGCTTGACTATGAAATAGAATGAACGAATGATGTGTTATGTGTAACTAGTGTTTATTGATAGAAAGGGCTCCAAGCCATTAGCTACCAAGTATGTAGGATCTTATAGGAAGTTCTTTAATTATTTAAGAGGGACAGAGATTAAATAACAACTATTGGGTTCAGGGGAAAATAGTGAATAGTTGTTTTAGAGATGAGCTTCAGCTAGGGTTATAGGAATTATATTGTAAGGACACACGTCCGGGTTAGATTGTAAGGACACACGTCCGAAATTATATTGCAAGGACACACGTCCGAATTATATTGAAGGGACACTAGTCCGAATATGTTTAACGTAATAACAATAATAATAATAATAATAATAATAATAATATTTATTCAGTTAGCAATTTACAGAGTTGGTACCACATAGTATGTTACAAATATGACATGTACCAGCCTTGCATAATTCCAACTAAGGATAGCCCAATAAGGCCGTTAGGCGTATTTCCATTGGGGTCCTTGTGGGATTAGGTTAGCTAGAGAAAAGCGGAGGATAAAGAAATAGATACTTTAGAGAAAGTATTTCTCGGGGGTTATTTTAAGATACCTTACATCCTATAGTAAATATCAGTAATCCGTAAGCAGTAATAATTTCAGTTTGGTTTGTCTATCTCTTATGTCGTATTTAGTAGTAGACATAAGCTTGGTGCTCCCTTCTCGCAGCTGTCCGGTTCAGGTGTTCCTTCAGGCTACGTCTGAAGGAATACAGTGTTCTCTTTTCACGGACTGACTGGCGTAGGACGTTCCAGTCTTTGATGGCAGTGAAGAAGAATGTTTGCTTACCCTGTCCTTGGATTCTCGGGACCTTAAAATTAAACATCCTGTTTCTTGTATTATGTCCACTCCTCTCATTTGCTTTAACAAAATCATTCTTTATATACTCTGGAGATCTGTCATAGACATTTTTGAAGGCATTAGTGAGCCTGATTTGTTTGGCCCTGTCAGAGACATTGAGCATAACTAGTGACTGAAGTTGTTCCTGGCCAACATGTGATCTGGGTCCTAGGTTCAGCATGAACCTAACCATTTTATTTTGAGTGACCTGAAGTTTGTGCTGTGCTGATTTAGATGATGCAGAGTACCAGGATGACACAGAATAGTCAAAATGACATTGAACAAGCGCTTGGCAGAGGGTCTTTTTGGTCGCTGCGGGCAAGCATCCCACCTGTCTATACAGGTATTTTATACATGCTCTACACTTACTCAGGATAGATTCCAAAATTGTTTCACCTGACAAACTCGCGTCCAGTTTCAGTCCGAGATATTTAACTTGTGACACTGTTGTTATAGGAATATCATTACAGTTGACCGAGAAGCACACAATGTCTTTCAGTTTGCGTTTTGTTCCACATAAGATGGCTTCCGTCTTGCCCAGGTGAAGAGATAGTCTATTGTCCACTAGCCATTCACTACATGATGCTAGTTCTTTGGAAAGTGAAGTGGCAATACTTATTGGATCTTTTCCTGAAACCAGAAGCACGCTGTCGTCTGCATACAGTAATAATTTACATGAGACGCTCAGTTCCATGTCGTTCACATAACAGAGAAAGAGTAAGGGACCAAGGATGCTTCCCTGCGGGACCCCACAGTTAATTGGCATAGGATCAGATATATTATCATCAATTTTGACTCTTTGGGTTCTACCACTAAGATAAGATTTAAACCAGTTCACAGACCCTATGCCCATTGCTTGTAGTTTATTACATAGGATATCATGGTCTACTGTGTCAAACGCTTTTTGTAGATCAAGAAGAACCATACCGGTGTAGTTACCTTTAGACATTTCTTTACGAATGTGATCCGTTAAGTGGATGAGACAGGAGTCTGTCGAGTACATGCATCTGAAACCTGATTGAAACTTATAGAATAGATAATTTTGTTTGAGGTAGTGTTCAATTTGGGTGTATACCGCTCTTTCAAGGATTTTAGATACAATACATAATATGCTAACTGGTCTGTAGTTGCCAACTTCTAGTTTATTTCCTTTCTTGAATAGAGGGGTTACAATAGCTTCCTTCAGTTCAGCAGGTACAGTGTTGGTGTTAATTGACAAGTTGATGATGTGGGTTAGGGGGCCTGCTATACCAATGGCTCCACCTGGTAGACATTTGGCAGGAATTTTGTCTGGTCCTGTGCTCTTATGTACATTTAGGTTAGACAGCTCGTCAAAAGTGTATTTTGGTGTAACATTTTGCAATCCAAATGTGTTCGGGTGTATGTCTTTATCTCTGTAGAAATTACAAAAGGTGGCCGTTGTTGTCGTGTATTTATTGAGAGGTTGAGGTAGGTTCTGTGCAAGTGTGTTTGCTATGGATGTGAAGAAGGAGTTGAAGTAGGTTGAAATTTGTCGTTTATCGTGGCAAACCTGATCATTAATGGTGAGAGCAATATTAGTGTTAGACGAATCCCTTGTGTTGTTGCTGTAGCCTGTTGTTTTTAGGTGCCTCCACTGTTTCTTTGGGTTATTCTGATATTCCTCTGCTTAATTGTGAAAATAATTAGTTTTCGCTGATTTCATTTTCCTACTTAGTTTATTCCTGGCCCTGTTGAATTCATGTTTCCGACCTTGATCCTGTCTATGTTTCGCTAGCCTTTTTAACAGATTGTCTCTGTGTTCCAGATGGTGTAGTATGTCATTGTTGATCCATGGGTCTGACCTAGCTTTAATTCGTATGTCTTTCAGAGGAGCTATTTCGTCTAGGATGTTTGTGATGATGGTTCTGAAGCCAACCCATGCGTCATTAACGTTTGTTCTTCCAAACACTGGAGACCAGTCTGTATTCCATAAAATGTCCAGAAATGTTTCCTTATTGTAGTTTCTGAGTGACCTTGTTTTGATAACCTTGTGATTCTCTAGGGTAATTTTTGTGGTTTTCCGTGTGCAATATGTGACGAAGTGATCACTTATCCCAGTCTGTATAACCCCTGATTGGGATATTTTGTCCTCTCTGTTACAGTTTATGTGGTCTAATATTGTGTCAGTGTTCTCAGAGATACGTGTGGGGGTTGTGATGAATTGTTTGTGATTGTGCATTGTCAGTATATGCCTATATTCTCGTACAAGCCTATCATTTCGTTGTTTGTAACACAGGTTAAAATCCTCTAGTATGATGGATTCATTCCGAGGGTCTAGCGATGACAAAGTTCGTTCAAATTTGGTCAAGAATTGTGTGTCGGCTGGTGGCCTATAGCATACCCCAATTGTGATGGGTCTTGTCCTCGGCAGGTGTAGGTCGATCCACAGAGCTTCGTGATTTTCTACATGGAGGTCGGTCCTAGTTGTGTGTGTGAGGTTGTTTTTTACATACAGACATACTCCTCCCCCATGCCTATTGCGATCATTCCTAACCATATTGAAACCTTGAATGTTTATTTCACCATCGTTTATACTTGAATCCAGCCAGGTTTCTGTGATTGCACTTATTGAAGCTTTGGCCTTATTAGCTAACAAGTTTATTTCTGACAATTTATGGTACATTGATCTGGCGTTAATGTGGATAAGATGGAGTCCTTTGTTGGTGAACACTCTGTATTCATCTTTGATTTTGAATGTGTCCTGGCTGGATTCTGAGTTGTTAATACTTGGATCATTTACATTAATATTCGGTAATGAATGCAAGGCACACTTATTGCAAAGGAATTCCCGTTCTTCACTGTTGGTCTTCTTAGAGATGCACTTCATGTGAGCTACATGTTTACACTTTACACAGTTTTGGATCTTCTGACGTCGTGTTATGAGTGATTCACAAATAAAACAAATGGTTTCGCGATGTTGTACAGCTGAGTTCCTACATTTAACACATTCAACTTCGTTTCTACTGTTAACGTAAGTACATCGGTTATGAACAATTGCATTACAACTGTTGCATTGTAAAAGTGAACTCCTATTGTTGAAACCAATATTACAGACTATACATAGTTTTTTCATACTGTTTATCATACGACTAGAGGTGTGGTTTCGTCCGCGTCGATCAGCTGTTTGTGCGGGAGAGGGTAGGGGATACTCGCGGTCAGCTGTGGTTGTTTGCTGTTGTTGTTGTTGTTTTCATTGTCCGTTGATGCTGCTTCCCAGTTGATGTATTTGCGAGTGCTACCTGTTTTTATTGTTGTTCTTGGTGCATGTTGTGCTACTTGGGTCGCCGATATCTGTGGTATTAATGGTAATGCTGTGGGTAATGTAGAGTTGGTGGAGTGGGTAATTGCTAATTCCCTGCATTTATCGCATTCCATTTCTTTTCTGCTGGTAACATAAGAACATCGATCGTGTACTGTTTCATTACAAATACTACATTGTGATGTTGGACTCCTTTTGTTGAATCTAATATCGCACACTGTACATAGATTCTTTGTATTGTTCGTCGTACGTCTGGCGGTGTGGTGATTAGCTGTGCTGCTAGGGTGGGGACTGTCTGTGGCTATGTCTCCCCCTATGACCCCTCCCAGCCTCACCTGTATTTGCTGTTTGATGATGTTGTCCTTATTCCTGGCTGCTAATGCTGCTCCATTGTTGATGTTGTTGCGACTGATGCCTTTCTTCCTAGCTGCTCCAGTTACATATTGAGCCACCGATAGTGTTGGGTTGTGTTGTGGGTTGAATTGGAGCGTGACGGGAGACTGGGTCGCCGACCGTGTTGGGTTGTGTTGTGGGTTGAATTAGAGCGTGACGGGAGGCTGGGGTACTTGTAGGCCCGGTTTGTAATAACGATTTTTTCTGCTAGGGACTGTTGAAATGACGGTATCTGTCTTACTTGGTTGGTGGTGAGGTTTCTTCAGTGTTGACCTAGGGCCGGGGTTGGTCTCTACATCTCCGCAGCTAATTAGAGTGTAGTACAATAGGTGTTGTAGCGAGGTTGTGCCAGAGTACTTGCCAAGCCGATATATAAACTAGACCAGGCAGGAATGGTGACAGGAGGTTCACTTATGTGTGATTTATGTGTGACGAGGTCCCTCAATACTTGTTTAGTGTTGACCTGGTACACTACCGGTCCCCTCTGCACCTTTATATCAACACAGTCCCTCTGGATGTTGAGGAGGATGATACACAGGGAGAGAGCTACGCACGCACCCTTCACTCCTCTCGCCATCTTGGCGACTGTGACTTATCATCGATACAGGAACTTCATGATTAGTCTTGCTACCTGCTAGCACGGTTGAGTGACCGTTAAGATTTAAATAGAAAGTAACGTAAGGGCGTATCCGGCTCTTGAAGCTACCAGAAATATTGTCCGGGGAGCAATGTTGTATTCCGGTGTAATATTGTATTAACAAAGAGTTTATGTTCATGTGTAACAGACTACGCATTGATGTTGTAAGAAAACTAAGAGTTAAAGATTATATCCTTTATAGAGAGTTAAACGGCCTACGAGCCAGTGTTGTATTCCGGTGTAATATTGTATTAACAAGGAGTTTATGTACATGTGTAACGGACTACGCGTTCGGTGTTGTAAGGGAACTAAGAGTTAAAGATTATATCTCTGATAGAGAGTTAATCGGCCTACGGGCTAATGTTGTATTCAGGTGTACTATTGTATTGACAAAGCTTTTATGTGCATGTGTAACGGACTACGCGTTCGGTGTTGTAAGGGAAATGTGAGTTAAAGATTATATCCTTTATAGAGAGTTAAACGGCCCACGGGCCAGTGTTGTATTCAGAGGGGCTATTGTATGAGCCGAGAGTGGTGTTCGTAACGCCCGGGAAAAGGTTAGCCATTTAGGGGTTTCGGAAGCGGATATAGAAATATATATTATTTGTCCACTTGCATTTAGGATTAAGAAATTAGTAGTAGTTTGAGTCAGAGCAGCCCAGGTCTCTTAGAAGACATCGAAGGGCACGGCGATCATTATAAATTCAGTCTGGTAACCTACGATGTATCTAAGTCGAAGCAAGGCATTACCTGAATAGCGGGCATCCGAATAGTATGTGCGGGAGCTCTTGGGTTCCAACGTACCATCTATCACGGGACAACGTTTTATTCAATTCGCGTACTGAACTCATTTCGACCAGAACAGGAAGTAGGCTAGTGGACTAGTAGTTAGATTTAGAGTTCGTTCTATTAAATAAACTATACAAGCTCTAGCAACTGTCGAATTATTCCCCCACCTCAGTAGTGTGCTTGAACTTAGAAATTTAAGTACAACATTTTGGTGGCAAGCGGTGGGATTCGACAAATTGTTGGGTTAAGTGTAGATTATCTGACAGAACCGACATAATGACGACGATATTACCGTTCAGGGTATGGGAAGAGGGCAAAGAAGAAATTGAGCTGTGGACTGAACAATTTGAATGCCAGTTCACGTTACTGGAGGTAGGAAATGATGAGAAAAAAATTGCCTATGGAAAGGCACACCTAGGAAAGGCCCTAAACGACGTGAGAGTACGTCTGGAGGGACTAGTATTATGGGCAGAAGTAAAGGCCTCTCTAATTGAGGAGTTTGGCCAAGAAACTTCCACAAGAAAGGCCCGAGAGAAACAAAAGATGATGAAACTGGACGGTCAGAATGTGAGAACCCTGAGGAGGGGAATCACGAAGTATGTCAAACTTGCGTATCCACACATGGACCCCGAGAGCCAAGAAACAGAAATTAGGGAAATCATGATTCAAGCATGTCCTGTGGAAGTAAAGAAACACTGCATTGCTCATGAAGTGACTACCACCAAGGAACTTATGGAAGTGATCAAAAAGGTAATGGAAGCCCGAGAATTAAAAGAGGAGAAAAAGAAAGGGGAAGAGGAAAACCCGAACAAAGGGTACCCAAAAACCATTGTCCGATGTTTTGTTTGTTGACAGACCGGACACCTAGCTAGGAACTGTTCAAATCGACCTCAAACCCAAACCTCTAGCTTTAACTCAGGGCCTCAACTCCAAAATGATCAACCCTTACCCAGGGTGACTAACCCAAACCAGAGAAGATTGCTTCCGGTCGAGTACCAAAAGACGAAACCATACCGGTAGTCACCATGCCAGAGGAGGAAGTAAATTTTCCCCTAAACCTCACATAGAAAGGCGATATAGTGAGGTTAATATTTTGGAGAGACATACGCCTTGTGAGACTATCGTGGTCAATGGGAAAGCCTCAAATATGCTAATTGACACGGGAGCTAATAGAAGCTGTCTTTTGGAGAACTTCTGGAGAAACCACCAGAGAGAATTAGGGACGTTACAGCAGACTAGTATTCAGTTGTCAGGAGCTGGTGGTCAACCATTGACCATCCTAGGGATAACTAGTTTGGTAGTGATACAGTGGAAGGGAATTAAATTCACTACTACTTTTTGTGTAATATCCGGTCAATCTTATAGCGGAGTTCATGAGTACTTGGCGATTGATCTTATGAGCCAGTTGTGGGTAACGATACAGTGTGGGGAGAAAGAGACAACAACGACACTCTGGCCACAGATGGTCGCTACCACGGGAAAACTTTCTATCCCCCCTAGATCTTGGAGAATGATAGAGATTCCGAAGCCCCAGGGAATGACCGCAGGGATTTTTGAATCTGATACTCAAAGTAAAGTAAGAATATCCCCCACCCTTATTACTGCCGAGCAGAGGAAACTAGTCCTTGCTAACTTTGGCGACGAGACGATCAGTTATCAGAAGGGAACACTTTTAGGACAAGTTACACCCGCACAACCCACCACCGTTGGAACAAACGGACCTGTTAACTTACCGGAAATCCCGGAACAACTGACGTCCGACCAGGCCACTACTTTGCATGAATTACTCTGGTCTTACAGAGACATCTTTGCTCAAGATGAAGGGGACCACGGTCCACCCGAACCCGACATACCTACGAGATCCATACTCAAGGGCCCCCTATTAGACACCCATACCGACGACAAAATTCTATCATGAGGCAAAAGGAAAAGGAACAAGTAAAGGAGATGCTAAAACAAGGAATCGTAATGGAATCTTACAGTCCGTGGTCATCTCCCGTAGTTTTGGTAATAAACAAAGATGGGTCCACTAGGTTCTGTGTAGATTATAGGTTAATGATGTCACCATTAAAGACGCACAACCCCTACCTTGCATTGATGACTCGCTAGAATCATTAAATGGGTCAACCTGGTTTTCCACCTTAGACTTACAAAGTGGTTATTGGCAAGTTCCAGTTAGACCAGAGGACCAGGAGAAAACCACGAGCTACGAGCGAGGGGAAACTTTATAAGTTCATGGTTATGCCCTTTGGAGTTTGTAATGGGCCAGCCAGTTTTACTAGGGTCATGGACGAAGTACTAAAGGGGTTGGCATGGAAAACTTGTTTAGCTTACTTAGATGACATTCACATATGCATAGCCTACGTGAGTTGCAGTTGGGATGTGTGTACATGCTTAGATTGATATGCAGGATTCGAAGTTGCATAATAAATCGTAGGCAGTGTCCACCATTCTTTAACTGCCTTCGTGGTGTAATGCATAAGGTGTTGATATTTGGTGTGAGCGTCCTGGGTTCGAATCCACGGACTGCCACATGTGTTTGTAATATTTCATTAATCGATTTTAGGAGTAGAGTTGGTTTTTGGATAGAACATAATAATAGCTGGGAAGAACATATTATCCGACTACAAGAGGTGCTGGAGAGAATTAGGAGGGCGGGACTAAAATTGAAGCCGTCTAAATGTCAACTAGGGGCACGCAAAGTAGCATACCTAGGGCATGTAGTTTCAAAAAAAGGTATCCAACCGGACCCCCTTAACCCCTAACTATCGGCGCGCAATATAAGTCGAGTATAATAAATCTGGACTATCTGGCGGCGCTCGACATAGGTCGTGTGGCAATTTCAGCACGTAATGTTGCTGAGAGAGAGACAAGTGGTGGCAGCAGAGTAGCGAGCGTATGACTGCTCCAGACCACCGCGGCGAACCTACTGACACGAATCCCACCTCCTCCCTCCCTCTCTCACTCGCTACATACTGAATTGTATGGGGAAAGTGCCGAATTACATGCTTTTTGCACTCGTGTTGCGCGGTTGTTGCAAGAAAACTAGCCATCATAAAAGGATCGTATGGTGTCATTGGAAAGCTCTGTTTATGCCCTTTCAGGGATAGATACTTGTTTTACGCTCTGGGTCTTATTTAGGCATGAAAATGATCACGTAAACAGCCCTATTTTGGCTAAAAACACCCCGCTGGGCGGTACATATAAATAAACCGCCTAGCCCGCTAATCTAGTGTTAAAGTCAAAGCGATCGCAGAAATTACACCTCCTACTACTGTCAGAGATATCCGAGCATTCCTGGGGATGGCGTCGTATTACCGGAGATTCATACCAAATTTCTCGAAAATTGCTCGACCCATGACCAAGAGATTGGAAAAAGGGCGGAAGTTTGACTGGGATGAGGATTGTCAAACAGCTTTCGATCACTTGAAAGATAAACTCACTTCTAACCCTATAGTCTGTCATCCCGATTTCACCAAGCCTTTCCAGTTGTATACCGATGCTTCCGATGAAGGACTAGGCGCTGTCCTGGCCCAAAAAGTTGATGGGAAAGAGGGCATAGTGGCATGCGCCACCCAGACACTTAACAAGGGTGAACAAAATTACAGTGTTATAAAAAAGGAATGTCTAGCTTTAGTCTGGGCTGTGCAGTATTTCCGTCCCTATTTAGCCGGGGTCCAGTTTGAGGTTATTACGGACCACCATAGCCTACAATGGCTCCGAAAGATGAAAACGGAAGATGGCTTATTTGTTCGGTGGAAGGGGATTTTAGAAGAATATTCCTTTGAAATTAGACATAGACTGGGGAAATTGCACACTAATGCCGATGGCCTATCTAGATTGCCGGTGGCCCCTGTTCAAACCCCTTCACTTGGCCAGGAACCAACTAGTCCGGGATGTAGGGACAAAGTCAAATTTTCTGAGGGAGCCTGGAGGAATTCGAAGGATCGGGTGGTGTTGGACTATCTTGAGGCCAAGCACATGAATAAAATCTTACACGGTCAAGAGGGAAGGGGGGCTCATTTGGGACAGTCTCGAGTCCTTAAACAATTCAATGAAAGGTACTGGGCCCCGAGAGCCGACCAAATTGTGAAGGAAGTCGTGCAAAATTGCTTGGAGTGTCAGAGAGGGAAAGATGGCGAGGACCTAAACAGTTGCCTGGACACATTTCGGCAGGAAAACCATGGAAAAAATTATCAGTGGACATTATGGGACCCCTCCCTCGACAGACGAGCAAAAGGTACATCTTGACCTGTGTTGACGTCTTCTCTAAATATACGGTTGCTTGTGCTCTTCCGGACAAGAAGGCTGAAACCGTGGCTCAAGCTATACTGAAAAAAGTTATCTTTGTGTATGGTATCCCGGGTTGTCTTTTGAGTGACAGGGGGAAAGAGTTCAATAATGCCATTTGGCAGCATTTGGGGGAAACCTTGGGCTACCAGATCCAACACACGTCTCCGTATCATCCTCAGGGAAACGCGGTGTGCGAAAGGAACCACAGGGTACTAGCTAACTGTATACGGGCCAGTCTGAGCTCTCAAGGGGAAGAAATATCCAGGAGCTGGCCAGAACTCTTGCCTGTAATTGTCTGGGGGGTGAATACCACGAGTTGTAGAACTACCGGGTACTCTCCCTACGAGATTATTTTCGGAGTCGCTCCAGAATTGCCTCAGGAACGATTCTTTACCTATCCGATCCATTCCACCAAATACTCACAACCAGAACAGTATTTGAAAGTAAAGGAGGGGCGAAAACGACAAATTCATACTCGTGTGATGCAACAACAACCTCCTAAACTTGATCTTAAAAACCCATATTACCGGGGGGGAATATATTCTGGTAAGGAAACATGATCCCACCCGAACAGGGAAACTCGAAGAGAAATATGAGGGCCCTTTTAAGAGTGTTGAAATAAATGGGCCATATCAGGTGTTGTTTGTGCATCATGTGGGTATCGTCTCGGCCACACACATACGTCATACAAAAGGTACAAAGGTATTCTACCCACTGACCTAAGTGACTGGAGTGAGGGGGAAGAAAGTGAGGAAGAAACAGAATTTGGGGCAGGGCTCCCACATAACGACGTAAATGACCATCACTGGGGTAGTAGTCAGGTCGGCAGCCAAAATACTGAGGAAATACCATTCTGGTGGTCTTTCGGAAGTAAACCTTATGGGAGTCTTTTGGGGACTGAAGAAGGGGCTACAGGTGGTGACTCAGAATATTTCACACCAAGTTGTCGCAATAAGTCTACAGTCCCGGACGGTCACATTTCAGTTACCCCAAGCGTGTTTTCGGATACTGTGAGTTATGAAGAGAAAAGCTTTGATGGGGAAGAGAACGAAGAGACCGTGTTTCCTGGGGATAAAATTTCACTAGATTCGTCATTACCTAGGGTGAGTGAAAGGAAAGAAAAACCGGCGGGTTGTATGAATCAACCACAGACTTTAATCCCTCCACCAATGGGCCCTGCAGAAACCTTTACCCGAAGTGGTAGGGTTAGTCGTCCACCAATCCGGTACCCGGACGAGAGTATAAATGCGACCCCTGAGGCGCGAGCTGGTCAGTTCAAAGGCACCATGCCTCACCCCACTGAACCCCAGTATCGACTCCGTCGTCTAATCGCTGTCGTCGACGGGAAAGGTCACCGAGTACAGACCACCCGGGCTTTGAAGCTCCTTTTGGATAAGCCCGGCCAAATCTTGTTGGCCGGGTTGGCCCTGGGAAACCAAACTTCTGCAATCCAGCTACACAAATGTCTGTGTGAGCATGGAGGAAGGGTGGAGTGGCAGGATCAGGGCCATGATTTTCGGGGGGTTGTGTTACGGCGATCAGGAGCTCGCCTTAACTTCACAGAGGATGATTAAGTAGGAAAGCGTCCGACCAATCAGGGCGCTCCTTCGTGTCGAACTTTTTGGGCCACAAACGTCCAAATTCCCGGCATGACCACCTGTGACCCTCCTACATCTACCTCATTTGCTCCTTGTACCGGATCTTCTACTTGCCTTTTGTCAGACAACTTAGTGCCAGCATCTGACTCCCGTAAGCCACTAAATGACAAAGGCAATCAACTTCCTGGCACTTACTTTGGTGAAGAAGAGCGAGAGAGGACGGAGTCTAAACTGCAAGTCACGCTTGCTAAAGCACAATTGGCAGCGCGAAGCGGTGCAGCCAATCAGCGTGCCGTCCCCCCCTATAAAGGGAAGGGGATGAGAGCCACTCGGGATCAGACGGGCACCACGCCTTGAGGAAGCAATACCTCTCCTCCCAGCCTCCCCCTCTCCTGCGGGCACACCAGGAACCAAGGCGATTACCACAGTAGCCTTCCAGCCCACACAACAGTTCCAGTAATAATAATAATAATAATAATAAGCATGTTACTTATTTCTCATAAGCGCCAATTTTTCCGAAGAATTCACTAGCGCTCGAAAAGAGAAAGAAAAAAGAACAAAAATCAATGCATCAAAAGAAGGCTCATATACAACACACATTTAACAATCACCAGCAGTGGCAAAATAGCCTAAACTCTATAGCCATCTGTCATGACACCTCTCTCAAGATCATAGCTTCTCTCAAAGAGAAAAGTCTTAAGTTGTCTCTTGAAGCATTCAACAGAACTCAGTTGTCTCATGGACAGCGGCAACCTGTTATACAACCTCGGAGCCATGTAGGAGAATGACCTCTCAAAGAAAGAAGACTGCTGGAAAGCCCTTGGTTCATCAAGACGAAAAGGGTCATTGTCATGACGCACAACTACACCATGGTGTGCCGGTGGGCGCCTGAGCAGCTCCGCAAGGTACCTAGGCTCACCAAATTTGAGAACCTTAAAAGTCACCAAACACAACTTAAATTCTATTCTTGCTCTTACTGGCAGCCAGTGCAGTTCTATGTGAAGAGATGTAGTAGGAGTTCTAGGTGGAACACCAAAAATTAGTCTTGCGGCCCTGTTAAGAACAGACTGAACTTTCTTCAAAATATAATTTGGAAGACCCACCAACAGGGCATTGCAATAATCAACACGAGAGAAGACCAATGAGTGAACCAACGTCAGAAGGCAACGTCTGGTTATAAACGGCTTCACCAAATAGAGATTTCTGATGTGCAAGTAACAACTTTTAACTATCTGGTTTACATGCTCTTTGAAATCTAATCGGGAGTTCACATATACACCCAGATTTCGAACAGAGTTGGCCGGTCGCAGCTGAGATCCACCCACATTGATGGAGAGGGCACCTACCATACCATCAGCTCTTCTATTTCCTCGGATGATGAGAATATCAGTTTTACCATCATTTAGTTTAAGTTTTCTCGCTCTCATCCACTTCTTGATATCAGACATCAACAATTCCATCTTACTCCGTATATCAACTATATTTGTGATTCTCACATAAATCTGGGTGTCATCTGCATAAAAGTGAAAGGTGACATTATGTGCACGAAGCAGAAGAGACAAACTGCTAATATAAATTATAAATAGGATAGGACCCAAAACTGATCCCTGCGGAACACCATACTGCAGGGGTGTCGAGTCCGAGACCACTTGATTTACCATCACACTCTGGGATCTACCTGACAAGTACGACCCAAGAAGCAAGAGAGCGGAGTCACGCACACCACAATCATAAAGATCACTCAATAACAACTCGTGATCCACTGTGTCAAAAGCCGCAGAGAGATCAAGCAAGACCAATAGTGAGGCCACACCATTGCAAATGTTCTCAACTAGATCATTATGTACTCTAATCAATGCTGTTTCAGTTGAATGATGCTGTCGGTAAGCAGACTGAAACATTGGGATAGTTTCATTCTGCTGAAGTAGTGGTTGTAATTGGTCAAGTATTGCACGCTCTAATATCTTTGATATGAAGGACAGGTTGGAGACAGGACGATAGTTCAACATGTTCTCAACATCAAGTCCAGGTTTCTTTAGAGTAGGTCGGAGTAGTGCATGCTTTTCAGAATGTGGGAAGCTACCTTCAGAGAAGCACTTATTAATTATTTTGGAAATAAACTCAACTGTGTGATCATAAACTCTTGGTAGCTTGGAAACATTTATGGGATCCAACGGGCAAAATGTTTTATTGAGGTTTCTTATGTAGGACGAGATCATGTCCACCTCTACTGAGTGAAAGGATGAGAGGACATTATTAGGAATGTGTCGGGGTTGGAGTACAACTGAAAGTTCTTCACCAACAGAAGCATCATCCAATTCCTGTCTTATGCGAGTTATCTTGCCAGCAAAAAATGCCACAAAGTTGGCAGCCAACTCGGCATCAGGTACAGAAGGTCTTAAGCTGACTCTTGTTTTTCCAAGTAAACTGTTTACAATTGAAGCCAACCTCCTCTGGTCGTTACCACACGAGTCAACTTTTCCCTGATAATACACTTTCTTTTCATCTTTGATTTTGTAGACCACAGCTCTTCTGGCTGACAGGTATTGCAACCATGTAGAGTCTGTTTTATTTTTCCGCCATTCACGTTCAGCTCTTCTACGCGCTCTTCTAAGAAATTTAACTCGAGTGCTATACCAGGGCGAATCATCTCGTACTATGATTTTCTTCTCTACTTCTGGACAGTGATGATCGAACACTAATTTAAGTGCATTTCCATGTACCTCCACCAGCTCATCTGAAGTAAGGTTGGAAGTATCAATACTTCCCAAGTACTGTTTTACTTCACTGCTAGCCAAATTTAGGTCTGAATTTTTATAATTTCTAAATCTGATTACTTTTTCATGTGTGAGTGGCTTAGGGAAATCAAAGCTGAAAGTAATCAAAGCATGATCAGAGGTATTAGGGTCAGCATTCTCAACATCAACATCCAGAACACCACCACAACCCACAGGAGAGAAAACCAAGTCAAGGGTGTGTCCTAAGATATGAGTTGGGTGGGACACATGGTTTACAAAATTGTTCTGATCAGTCAACTCAAGGAACTCAGGAGAGAATGGCTTCAGATGAGGGCTGTCAACCCAGTAATTAAAATCTCCACACATCAAAAGTCTTCCAGTTTTAGCAGAAAATTCCTCGAGAAACTGCCCAAACTCTTCCATAAAACCCCTATCTGTGCCACGATGGCCAGGCCTATAGACAACTGCCATTCTTAGAATTTGTTGATGGAGTTTTATTTCCACTTCCAACAGTTCATAATAAAGAGGGGCTGGGTTATGGCTTATTTGCAAGATATTCAGTAGCTGAGCACTCGAGTCCTGCATCACTCTCACCAACCCGGAGGATACACCATCAGTATCCCTGGGCCTGTCGCCATATTGCATGCCTGCACACCCGCAGCCAGCAACTTCATCCAGGACGTCAGGAGATGGCTAAGAGTGACAACCTCCCAGACCACTACTGGCCAGCTTTGAGGTGGTAGTGCAGCCAGAACGCCCACCACGAGCAACAGACTTTTAATCAGGACCCATATTGGGCCCGCATAGGAACCAAGAAAGAGAGAGAGGGGAATTTGACTAATTTGGGGGATCTTCAATAAAAATATGTGTTCTTATAGAACAATCGAAAAGAGAAATTGACTTGACTATGAAATAGAATAAATGGATGATGTGTTATGTGTAACTAGTGTTTATTGATAGAAAGGGCTCCAAGCCATTAGCTACCAAGTATTTAGGATCATATAGGAAGTTCTTTAATTAACGTAAGAGGGACAGAGATTAAATAACAACTATTGGGTTCAGGGGAAAATAGCGAATAGTTGTTTTAGAGATGAGCTTCAGCTAGGGTTATAGGAATTATATTGTAAGGACACGCGTTTGGGTTAGATTGACACGTCTGAAATTATATTGCAAGGACACACGTCCGAATTATATTGAAGGGACACTAGTCCGAATATGTTTAACGTAACTTATCATCGATAAAGGAACTTCATGATTAGTCTTGCTACCTGGTAGCACGGTTGAGTGACCGTTAAGATTGAAATAGAAAGTAACGTAAGGGCGTATCCGGCTCTTGAAGCTACCAGAAATATTGTCCGGGGAGCAATGTTGTATTCCGGTGTAATATTGTATTAACAAAGAGTTTATGTTCATGTGTAACGGACTACGCGTTCGATGTTGTAAGAGAACTAAGAGTTAAAGATTATATCCTTTATAGAGAGTTAAACGGCCTACGAGCCAGTGTTGTATTCCGGTGTAATATTGTATTAACAAAGAGTTTATGTTTATGTGTAAAGGACTATGCGTTCGGTTTTGTAAGGGAACTAAGAGTTAAAGATTATATCTCTGATAGAGAGTTAAACGGCCTACAGGCATAGTGTTGTATTCAGGTGTAGTATTGTATTGACAAAGCTTTTATGTTCATGTGTAACGGACTACGCGTTCGGTGTTGTAAGGGAAATGTGAGTTAAAGATTATATTCTTTATAGAGAGTTAAACGGCCCACGGGCCAGTGTTGTATTCAGAGAGGCTATTGTATGAGCCGAGAGTGGTGTTCGTAACGCCCAGGAAAAGGTTAGCCATTTGGGGGTTTCGGAAGCGGATATAGAAATATATATTATTTGTCCACTTGCATTTAGGATTAAGAAATTAGTACTAGTTTGAGTCAGAGCAGTCCAGGTCTTTTAGAAGACATCGAAGGGCACGGCGATCATTATAAATTCAGTCTGGTAACCTACGATGTATCTAAGTCGAAGCGAGGCATTACCTGAATAGCGGGCATCCGAATAGTATGTGCGGGAGCTCTTGGGTTCCAACGTACCATCTATCACGGGACAACGTTTTATTCAATTCGCGTACTGAACTCATTTCGACCAGAACAGGAAGTAGGCTATTGGACTAGTAGTTAGATTTAGAGTTCGTTCTATTAAATAAACTATACAAGCTCTAGCAACTGTCGAATAATTCCCCCACCTCAGTAGTGTGCTTGAACTTAGAAATTTAAGTACAACAACTATTATTATTATTAGGGGTTCGACCCCTACGGGGAACCCCTATTGTAATCATTAAATCTACTTATTCATTATGTAGTAGCGGCTAAGGTTAGGATACAAAATAAGTGGGTGAGGAGAGCTGGAGGGAGGCGAGAGGAGGGTGGAATGGTGAGGAGGCTGGAGAGGTTGCAGTAGGAGGAAGTCAGGGAGGAGTACAGGAGAGCAGTGGAAAGACGACCAGGTGGGTTCGACCTGGAAGTTATGGAGGAAGTGGAGGAGATGAGCAAGGTGTTTAACCCTTAACTGGCGGCGCGCAACTTTATGTCGTGTGAAATAAATATGGACTAAGTGGCGGTTCACAACTTATGTCGTGCGCCATTTTCACCACGTAATGCTGCTGAGAGAGAGAGCTGAGCGGTCTGAGGAGCGTAGTAAGCCTATGACCGCCGCCCTCCACCGCGGTGGACCAAATGAACTGAATCCCATCCTTCCCTCCCCTCTCACACTCGCTACACAGGGAATTATGTAGGGAAATTACCTAATTACAGGGTTTTTGCACTCGTGTTGCACGATCGTTGCAAGAGAACCAGTGGTCATACAAGGATGGTTTGGGTGTCATTGGAAAGCTGATTACGCCCTTTCAGGGATAGATACTTATTTTACGCTCTGGGTCTTATTTAGGTATGAAAATGATCACGTAAACAACCCTATTTAGGGTAAAAATCCCCCGCTGGGCGCTACGGTCCGCTAGACCGCCTAGCCCGCCAATAAGGTGGTAAGGATGAGATCTGTGCAGCATGTGAGGAGGTGTGTTGAGTGAGGAGAAGAGGGAGGGGAGTGCAAGGTACAGCATGGTGGACAGAAGAGGTAAGAATGGCTGTGGAAGAAAAGAAGAAAGCATATAGAGAGTGGTTGGGTAGTAGAAGGAATGAAGATTTCGAGAGACAGAAACGACCGAGGTACGTGGAAAGTAAGAGGGTGGTGAAGAGAGTAGTGAAGGAAAGTAAGAGAAGAGTAGATGAGGAATTTGGAAGGAATCGGAGTGTAAAATGGAGGGAGAGTAAGAAACTGTTCTGGAAAGAAGTCAAGAAAGTTAGGGAAGGTAGCAAGGGAAACAGTAAGGGTGTGAAAGATAAGAATGGGAGAATGCTAGCCGAGAAGCAAGAGAGGGTCGAAAGATGGAGGGAGTACTTCAATGAGTTGCTAAATGTAAGGAATGAAGAGCCAGCAAACATAGCTGGATATGGTATGGGAGGGAGAAGAAGAGAAGCAGTGGAGGAGGAGGTGGGGATCAGGAGGTCAGAAGTGTGGGAAGCCATTAAAATAGTGAATTTGGGGAAAGCACCAGGAACAGATGGAGTGTGTGGGGAAATGTTGAGGTATGGTGGTGAGATAGTGATCGAATGCGTATGGAAAATGTGCAAACTAGCATGGGAGAAGGAGAGTGCACCCGATGACTGGAAGACTGGCATAATAGTCCCCCTATATAAGGGCAAAGGGGAAAAAGGAGTGTGTGGTAACTACCGATGAATATGAATCTAAGCGTGGTAGGGAAGGTATACAGTAGGGTAGTGATTGAGAGAGTGAGAGTGAGAACGGAGAAATGAATAGGCGACGAGCAGGGAGGGTTTAGGAAGGGAAGAGGATGTGTAGATCAGATTTTTACTCTGAATTGTGTTGTGGAGAAATATCTGGAGAAGAAACAAAAGGTGTATGTTGCCTTTATGGACTTGGAGAAGGCCTATGACAGAGTGGATAGAGAAGGTTTGTGGAAGGTACTTAGAATATACGGAGTAGATGGCAAGTTGCTGAAAACAGTGAAGAGCATGTATGAGGGTGCAAAGGCGGCAGTACGTGTGGAGAGTGAGCAGAGCGAGTTCTTTGACCTGAATGTTGGTTTGAAACAGGGGTGTGTGATGTCCCCGTGGTTATTTACTGTATATATGGATGGAGTCATGAAAGAAATACTATCAAGAGCAGTGGATGTTGGTGTATCGCTGAAAAGGGAGGGAATTGAGTGGAAGCTACCTATACTGCTGTTTGCGGATGATACAGTTCTGATGAGTGATAATGAATGGGAGTTGCAGGGTCTGGTAAATGAGTTTGGAACAGTGTGCGAAAAACTTAATTTGAAGGTAAATGCGGGGAAGAGCAAGGTTATGGTCTTCGAAAGGGGTGAAGTCACAGAGTGTGAGGTGAAGCTACGGTCAGCCTATGGAGATCGTCAACTCTTTTAAGTATTTGGGCAGTGTGTTGAGTAAAGATGGGACTATGGATGAAGAAGTGCGGGAGAGGCTACAACAGGGGAAGAGGGTTGTAGGAACACTGAAAGCAGTAACAAAAAATAGGGTGGTCAGTATGGAAGTGAAGAAGTCCTTGCATGACAGTGTGGTAATCCCGACACTGACTTACGGAAGCGAAGCATGGACGTTGGTTGAGAGACTCAGACCAAGAGTGAGAGCAGTGGAAATGAATTACTTAAGAAGTGCGCGCAGAGTTACATGGAGGCATAGACAGACTAATGAGGAAGTAAGAAGGTGGTGTGGTGTGGAGGTAGATGTGCTGGAAAGTGTGAAAAGGAACAACTTGAGATGGTTCGGCCATTATGGAACGTATGGAAAGCAAGAGAATGACTAAGAGGGTGTACGAGAGCGAGGTGGAGGGACAGAGAGAGAGAGGTAGACCGAATGAGAGGTGGAAGAATGGAGTGAGGAAGTACATGAACGAAGGCGGTGCTGGTTGGGGGGAGGGGCGTTGACTGACTGGGGACAGAGGTGCATGGGGGCGGTTCGTTCGTGGCCACCCCTTCGGGGATCACGGCGTCAGGCAATAGATAGATAGATAGATTCATCCAAATTATTTGTCCACGCCGGTTTTTACACAATAACTCCAGAAATGCTTTTTGGATCAGGATCAAACTTTCACAAGAGGTGCGTTTTTGTATTGGACAAATTTTGATATGCTAAACATCCGACATGGCGGCCAAACAGGTCCGTGGCGGCCGATTTCCCGAAAAATTTGACACCTAAATACCGTCTCTTCCACTCATAGGAAGTGATTGGGATTTGGTATATGGACTCCACTACTAATGCTCCAAATGTTATAGTAAAGGTTTTGCTTTTTCACGTGGGGTTTTTTCCGGCAATGTTGAAAAAACCTTGAATTCCACTTACAATTTCACATCTTTAAAACTACGCCGATGATCAAAGCCATTTTTGCGTAGTTGGGTGAGGCTCACAATTCCGAACCAAAAGAATATAAATGGGTGGAATAGTTTGGCCGCAGCATTGAAAACTGTCTATTCTTAAATTACTTTAAAACCGTATTAGCTACCCACACAACGTTTTCAGTCTTCAGTCTATAGGCTTCCCCGCAACCCCTAGTTTTGCTTAATAATATTTTAGTTAATCATTCTGATCCATAAATTTTTTAAATTTAACTCTCTCAAAATAGTTAAAGAGTCCCAACGAATTCCAGCAATTATTTAACCAACCTACCTATACATACCTACCCTACCAAATAATAATGATAATTCAAATTTATTTTTGGTGAATAGCTGAGTATTGGCTAAGGTTTTTAACAATTCCTCCCTTTGCCAAATGCTTAGTTTAATAACAAAGTTCTAGACCTTCAAAGTTTAGACAATTTTTGGTGTGGTGTGACTTACTTTTCCTCCTCCCTCAAACAGCAAGCAATGGTATCAGGGCATCAAGAGTATTGCATGCTTCTATAATATTATATATAGTCCGGGTTTTACGCAATAACTCCGGAATCGCTTGTCGGATCGGGACCAAACTTTGACACAAGGTGCATTTTTGTATTGGGCAACTTTTGATATGATATCCAAAATGGTGGCCAGACACGCCCATGGCAGCCTTTCACACCCAACCCATCTTGTCCTATCTAATTTTATGTTGAACTCTATTATTCTTGATCCCACTATAGCACTCGGTAGCCTATTCCACATGTCTACAACTCTATTACTAAACGAATAGAGGCAGATCCCTTACACAACCGGTCTCTCTCTTTTGCTCGTTTGTTTGCACACCGGTACAAATAAGGCAGATCCCTTACACATGCATCTAAGATGAACATGGGAATCTGCAGAGAAACAAGTGGCCCACAGAAGGCAGATCCCTTTCACATACAACCCATTTCGTCCATATGACTATCTGATTTTATCTTGAAATTCTCTATTGTTCTTGATCCCACGATAGCACTAGGTAGCCTATTTCACATATCTAAGACTCTGTTACGAGAGAGGAAGATCCCTTACACAGCCAATCTCTCTCTCTCTCTCTCTTATTTGCACACTGGTACAAATGAGGCAGATCCCTTAAACATGCTACCAAGATGAAAATGGGAGTCTGCAGAGAGCCGATTGGCCCACACACAGCAGATCCCTTCATACCCAATCCATCATGTCCTATCAAATTTTATGTTGAAGCTCTATTGTTATTGATCCCACTATAGCACTCGGTAGCCTATTCCACATATCTACAACTCTTTTACCAAGCGAATAGAGGCAGATCCCTTACACAGCCAATCTCTTTCTCTCTCGCTCTTGTTTGTTTGCACACCGGTACAAATGAGGCAGATCCTATCGTGGATTCATGATAGTCAGTGGTATAAACTACATTTTCTATGTATCATACCCTATATACAGTTTGTACAGTATGTGAGCTTAATAAGTTAGATAAGGCCTATTATACGAAAGTATAGTATTTAAGTGTGTTTAGGAATGCATATATGATTGATCATATAAACCATGCTGTAATATTATGAAAGCGGTGCGATATTTACCGCTAGATATCCGCTACTAACTTAGCAGTAGCCGCTAGATTCGTAGCGTAAGACGATGACGTCTTGGATTGTGGCGCACCGCGTCAGAGCACTTTTATACTTCATCCAAGCAACAACTCCACTCTTTAGTTCGCCGCGATCCTGGTTCCGGTTTCATCTAGCTCTCATCATTAACTTAAACTCAACTACATCCTACAGACAGACCGATTGACAGCTAAGCCTTATTATCATGATTTAACTTTCTTTAACTTCATTTATTCAATATTGTTCAGGTGCATCCTCGTGGTCACCTTAAGGTAAACATCCAATGGTGTTCGAATAGCACCCATTTGCCTACCATCTATCAGCACCTCCATCAGCATTTCCACCTTGCCTAGCTGTATTCTATGGTGATGGTGATTTTTTGGTGCCCAGACCCGGGACTTTGACCCACAATTATATTTCCTAAGTTAGGCATGAGCAAGGGCAATGTTAAGGGAGGTTGTAGATCAAAGGATCCGGGGGGTATAGGTCTGGGGTATAAACCAGCGGAAGTAGTAGCCGAGGTAGATCGCATAGCGATCTTCGGCCACTCATACGCAACCCGACTGAGGGCAGCAGACCAGGGCCCTGTTGACTACAGGGGAGCGACCGGGGATCGGAAATTTCAATTCCGCTACTTTGGGGTGCCGGGGGCTAATATCTCAAGTCTTAAGTCCTCCGATGAGGGGGGTAAGCTGGTATTATACAGGCCCCTCTACACCTATTTACTCATCGGGGGCAACGACATAACCCCCGACACAGAACCCCGTGCTCTGGCTGCGGCATTAGGGGACCTGGCTCTGGCTGTCGAGAGGGACACGGGAGGAAAATGCATCCTGATTTCCCTAAAATACCGCTCTAGAGTATGGGGAATGCCAGCAGAGCAGTATAATAAAATCAGGAATTCGGTTATCCGGTCATTGCGGTCTAGGTTAGACGTAACACGCCATCGCTTTTTGTCGGTTTCGTCTAAACCGCAGGATCTTGACATCGACGGTGTCCATCTAGACCTCGACACTAACAAGATCCTGCATAACAAGATCACGGTCATGACTAAACGATGGCTAGAGCGTGATGCCGAAGTAATAAGCCTGCGACTCCCTAAGTTCTGTATCCCGCCCATCACCTTCCCCCAGTAACTTATCCTTTTTTCTTTTTTCTTTTCTTTATTTTTTGGGTTAACCCTGCATTTGTTTCCCTAATTTCATTATTATTTACTTTTTGACTTATGACTGACCTACCATCTCATATTTCCTTCATTGCTTACTCATATCTCAATCTCTCGTGGTACTGTATTGTGTAAGGTAAGCGGTTTATATAGTCATTTCTACCTCTTTACTTTAATTACATTAACCCTCTCCGACATATGACGCGATTTTGAGCCTATTAGGGATACTTTAAAGCCTTTGTTATCATCAGGGGTATTTAGAAACCTTTAGTTTAGTTACTTCAACCTCTGCAGTTGTCTTTGAGTTAGCTGTGGGCAGCAAACTAATTTTGGAGAGGTATATAATTATAAGAGTGAGAGAACTCTATTTATTATTGCTAATCTGGCAACCTCTGCGTCATATGTGCGTGCAAGGGTTAATCTATAAAGGGTAGGCTAATGTGATGTAATATTGCATATGTGGACTGAAATTGTAAGTACATATGACAATTACTAAAAGGTGTGCTTATATTTCACGATTGAGACTTCTTATAGAGGTCCGTATTGCCTGACGAAGGGCTAGGCTAATTCGTGTAATTAATTTAATGGCTAGGAAACCAGAGGATAAAAAAAACATAATTATGTCTATCACAGTCTTGAAAAACCAGAGAGGGGGTTTGAGGGGTCTCATCATTAGGCTAACGTCCGATTTGGAAGACTTTGTAGCTAGTGCAACTCCTGCACAGCTAGAGGCTAACTTGGAATACCTACAAACTACCTATGATCGGATAGCTACCCTGAATGAAAGTATAGTATCAGGTTTGGAGGAAGAGTCAGTTATTCAGGCGGAGTATGAGCAGCGCGCTGTCCATGATATCGCCCATTTAGAGGCAATACATTTACTGCGAAGGGCGGTGAAGAAGGTAGAGATAACCTCGACTAGCAGCGCTGCCAGGCAGACAGACCCCCGTCGTGAAGTCAACTTGCCCAAATTAAATTTACCGAAGTTCAGGGGAAACTTGACCGAGTGGTTAGCATTTTGGGACGTCTTTAAATCCACAGTGCATGATTCAAAACTTGACGATGTACGAAAGTTCCATTATCTGAAAGGCCAACTCGAGGATGAAGCTTTACATTTGGTAGAAGGTTTTTCCATCGTAGGTGAAAATTATGATAGTGTTGTGAGGTTATTACAAGCGACGTATGGAGACACTGACCAGCTCAAAGTAGCCCATGTGAACGCCCTGTTGAACCTAGCACAGCCTAAGTACAGGGTTGATGAACTGACAAAGTTCAGGGCAGATATGGAGTGTCATACAGGATCATTAGATGCGTTGGGGGTAACCTCACAAGAAATGCTGGTCATAATTTTAAGACAGAAATTACCTCTAGCTATTCTAGATAAGGTTCGTACCTTTAACTTGGGGGAATTCAAAGAGGAATTTAGCAAGGAGATTAGCAACATACAATTGAACAATGGTAGGACGGTGGGAGGGTCAGAAGGGACAACAGCAAGGGGTTCAATTAATATGATGGTAGGTTCTAAAGGGAAGGTTGAAGAATCACGAAAGAAACCACAAATGTCATGTAGGCTATGCAACAATCCCAAGCATAAATGGCTAAGCTGTACCAAATATCAAACCAATGAAGCCAAATTAGCTCAAGCAAGGAAGCTAAAATTGTGCAAGGGATGTCTGAGTAAGGACCATGGTATGCAGGGTAAATGTACTGCTTCCTATTTGAGGCCCTGTCGCAACTGTGAGGGTCATCACTTTGACAAGTTATGCCCCACAGGTAGTCCAGTCAAGGAGGAAAAAGTAGGGGGTACTGCAACATTAATGCTAGGCAGTAGGAAGGACACAACCATTTTACCCACAATCAAGATACCCATAGAGGGTTATGGCAGGACACAAGTCTGTCGGCTACTCCAGGACCAGGGCTCACAACGATCCTTTATAAAGAGATCGTTGCTGGACGGTCTAAAACACTGTGTAGTAGGTAGGGAGACCCTTAGGTTGCAAGGTTTTACAGGAGTGACCGACAGTAGAGACTACGAAGTTGTTGAAGTTGCTTACATCTACCGTAAGAAGAAACACTTCTTACAGTGTGTAGTGGTAGATGAACTCCCAGACTACCAATCTGTAGGAATTAACAAAGTAGAGCATGCACTTCGTAGGAAAGGTATTTACCTGTCTGATCCCGTAGGTGACTTGAAGGAGGTGCACATACTGTTAGGAGCAGATTACTATTATGATGTAGTACACCCGGGTTTTAAAAGAGAGAGTGGAGGGATCTTGATCCCCACTAAGTTTGGCTACTGCTTGAGCGGTACAGTCCAAACTACCCAGTCAAATGTTCTGGTTGACACCGAATCCGTATTGAGGATGAGCACGACCGCGGCAGAAGAGTTTACCTAAGATGATACTCACATGGAGGACCCAAAGTTAGCTGCCGAGTTCAATCTAGAAAGACTGCGGAAACTAGACCACATAGGAATTAAACCTGTGGAGAATGACCAGGAATCAAAATTCGCGATCGAGAAGTTCTCGGAATCTGTGCGTTACTTGACCACGGAAAAGCAATACGAAGTTTGTCTACCCTGGATACATGATAATATCAGTTTACCCACTAATTATGGTTTAGCGTTGGGTAGGTTACGCGCCTTGCAGCAGAAACTAACCCAAGAACCTAGCACCTACAAGGCTTATGACGAGGTTTTTAAGAATTATCTCGACCGAGGGTTTATCGAGGCCGTCGATGTGGATGAACCAGGGAGTGCCGGGAAGGTCCATTACCTCGCACATCATGGGGTAAAGAAGGATAGTGTTACCACTCCCATCCATGTGGTATATGACTGCTCAGCCCACCTAGGCCATAGTCCCAGTCTAAATGACTGTCTGTTGACCGGCCCTTCAATGGTGTCGGATCTACCTCAGCAATTACTTCGATTTAGACTGGGACGATACGCATTCACCAGCGATATTGAAAAGGCCTTCTTGATGGTGAAACTGCAGAAGGGGGATAGAGACGTCACCCGGTTCCTCTGGTTCGAAAACATCGACGACCCCGAGAGTCCCATACTAACCTATCGGTTTAAGGTAGTCTTGTTTGGCGCAACATGTTCACAGTTTCTATTAAACGCGACCATTAAGAAACATCTGGAGGATTCTGAAGAAGATACGACTGAACTCGCTCGAGGATTATATATAGACAATTTACAGGGGTCTAGTGATAGTGAAAAGGAACTAGTCACAAGCTATAGGCAGGCTAGTAGGTTGTTCACTGAGGCTCATCTGTTTCTCCGCGAGTGGGTTTCGAATTCTGTGTTGCTTCGAGATGGTCTCATAATAGATGGGGTAGCTTCTGATAACCAAGAATATGCCAGAATCTTGGGGATGATATGGCAACCAGGTAAAGACATACTGATGTACCGGAACAAAAATGATACTGAACAGGCAGGGACGCACACAAAACGTAGTCTGTTAAGTAAGGTCGCGCAATTTTGTTATCCATTAGCATTACCTGTTACCATCAGAGCTAGGATTCTAATCCAGGAAATATGGAGACGCAATGGGGGGTGGGACGAAATTTTACCCGATGATCTTATTGAACAGGGTAGGTCCTTACTAGAAGATTATACACCCTATGTAAATTAGAGTTACCGCGCCAAGTGGCCGCATTTGGATCCATGTCTTTACATGCATTCTGTGATACGAGTGTTACAGCGTATGGAGTAGCTATTTATTGTGTTCCCTCATTTGGGATTAATTTACTCACCGCCCGGGCTAAGGTTTCACCGGGAAAGGGGGTCACGATTCCCAAATTGGAACTAACTGCCATGCTGCTATTGGGACGTTTCCTTAATCATGTACGCATTTCATACGATAAGGAACTGCAACTAAGGGCGGTACATGTATGGTGCGATAGCCAAATTGCACTAAGCTGGGTGCATAGTCAAAGGACATTGCCCGTCTATGTGCGCAATAGGGTGGATGCAATACGATCCCTACTACCAAACGCCTTCTATCATTATATACCACCCAAAGACAATCCCAGTGACCTAATAAGTAGGGGAGTAACGGCGGCCAAACTGATTAAGTCCGACCTGTGGTGGCAAGGCCCAAAATGTCTGCTTCACGAAGGGGATTGGGCTGTATGAAATGCCGAGGTTGAGTTAGCTTTTCCAGTAGAAACGGTGACAGCTGTCATTCAACCAACATCAACACCGAATCCTATGTTAGAGTGGGTAAGGATCGGTGGGTACAATAAATTAGTCAGGGTCGTAGCTTGGGTGTTGCGTTATATCACCAACATAAAGGCCAGGCTACAAGGACGACTCTGCAATCTGGGTCAAAGCTTAAATGCAGTAGAAATAAAAGCAGCTGAGGTAACACTAATTAGATGGGTTCAAAGGGAATCCTTCAGTCAGGAATTAGAATCCATAAAAAGTTCTGGTAAGATTAAAATGCCTAACATTGTGCGTCAACTAAGGCTACAACTGAAGAATGACTTAATTAGATGTGAGGGACGTCTAAAGTGGTCAGGTGTAGATGACTGTGCCAACAATCCTATCCTGATGCCTGCAACACACCATGTCACCGATCTACTGGTACAACGCACACATGAGGAAGTAATGCACTACGGGGTCCACCACGTTATTTCTAAATTGCGTCTCAACTGGTGGATACCCAGAGTTCGACAGGTAGTTCGTCGAGTAGTCAAAAGGTGTGTGGTGTGCCGTAGACTAAAAGGAAGACCATTTACGACTGGACCTACTCCACCCTTGCCAGAGTGTTGCATTAATCATCTAGAACCCTTCAGAGTTACAGGACTAGACTATACCGGCACACTGAGAACTAGGGAACTGGACAAGGTTTATGTGTTGCTATTTACTTGTGCCTCTGCTCACTAAAGCCGAGACGGTTGTTAACGATCGTCCTTTCACTTACGTATATACCGACCTGCAAGAACCACTGCCACTAACACCAGCGCATTTGCTCTACAGCAAGCCAATGACTGCCTTTCCTACTGATCTGCAGTCACAGGCAGAGTTAGAGGACCCTTCGATGTTCCCGAGGCTGCGGTGTCACAACGTTACCAGTATATTTCTAGGGTTAAAGGTGATTTTAATAAGTGATGGGTGAATGACTACTTATTGGCACTATGTGAGAGGGCAACTAAGACTGCTGGTCAACCATCAGCACCCTCTGTAGGCGAGATAGTGTTCATCCATGATGATAGTCCAAGATTGTACTGGAATTTGGGCCGCGTAGTGAAGGTGTACGAGGGCGAAGGCTCGGTAGGGTGAGTAGCGCTGCTCAAGACAGCTACTAGGACTACTGTTCGTCCGGTCGCACGACTGTACGCTATGGAGCGTATATGGAGACTCTTATACACAAGAAGAAGCTCCACCTGATGATGCTGGATCCGAGGAGGCTGCCTTAGCCGATCCACCACAACCCGTTGGGATCCGCCTTGGATCGGGACTAGATCCTGACGCGCAGCTCGTGGCGCCGATGATATGTGGCGACACAAGATTGCTTCTGGGCAACTCTAGATATAAGGTGAGGTTCAGGTATTGTGTTTGGGGGGGGAGTGCATCGTGGATTCACGATAGCCAGTGGTATAACCTACATTTTCTATGTATCATACCCTAGATGCAGTTTGTACAGTATGTGAGCTTAATTAGGTAGATAAGGCCTATTATACGAAAGTATAGTATTTAAGTGTCTTTAGGAATGCATATAAAATTTATCATATAAACCATGCTGTAATATTATGAAAGCGGTGCGATATTTACCGCTAGATATCCGCTACTAACTTAGCAGTAGCCGCTAGATTCGTAGTGTAAGACGATGACGTCTTGGATTGTGGCGCACCGCGTCAGAGCACTTTTATACTTCATCCAAGCAACATCTCCACTCTTTAGTTCGCCGCGATCCTGGTTCCGGTTTCATCTAGCTCTCATCATTAACTTAAACTCAACTACATCCTACAGACAGACCGACTGACAGCTAAGCCTTATTATCATGATTTAATTTTCTTTAACCTCATTTATTCAATATTGTTCAGGTGCATCCTCGTGGTCATCTTAAGGTAAACATCCAATGGTGTTCGAATAGCACCCATTTGCCTACCATCTATCAGCACCTCCATTAGCATTTCCACCTTGCCTAGCTGTATTCTATGGTGGTTTTAATAAGTGAGTTACACTCCCGGTATTATTATTTATTTACATTATATGAGCGGACCTTTTCAGTCTTTGGTAGCCTAGAGTAAACTTATCTTCCTTAAATCCGCCATAGATTCCTTAAACATGCAACCAAGATGAAAATGGGAGTCTGCAGAGAGCCAAGTGGCCCACATAAGGCAGATCCCTTTCACATTCCACCCATCTCAAACGTTACCTGTTATTTATACTACTTACTATACACCCATGTTATCATATACCTGCAACCAAAACACAATTGTAAGAAATTGGAACATAAGAAAATGGGGGTCTGTAGAGAGCCAATTGGCCCACACAAGACAGATCCTTTTCAAACCCAACCCCTCTCATAAAAACTCTCTCTCATCTATCTCTGTCTTCCTTACATTTATGACATCCTAGTCTCTCTCTCTCTCACAAATGAGAACATAAGAAAACCGGAATCTGTAGAGGGCCGATTAGCCCACACATGTCAGATCCCTTTCACACCCAACCCATCCTGCGCTCTCTCTCTCTCATATTTATTGCTATCTTCCTTATGTTTATGACATCCTATTCTCTCTCGCCATACTCTCTCTCCCTCACAAATGAGAACATAAAAAAATAAGATAGTGGGAGTCTGCAGAGAGCCGATTGACCTACACATGGCAGATCCCTTTCACACCCAACCCATCTCGTTCTATCTACTTTCAAGTTGAAGCTCTATTGTTCTTGATCCCATTATAGCACTTGGTAGCCTATTCCACATATCTACAACTCTGTTACTAAACGAATAGAGGCAGATCCCTTATACAGCCAATCTCTCCCTCTCTCGCTCGTGTTTGTTGCACAATCTGTTCCTTCTGTAGTTTCTCCATGCCCGATAAGTTAAATGATCTTTTGATATCTGTGACACAGCTTTTGTATCCAACACAATACCCTGCTTGAAAAACCGCTCGAACCCCGGACAACATTGCTTGCAACTTTAATTATTATTATTATTATTATAGGCATTTGATTATTATTATTATTATTCAGTTTTCACATACTAACTATTCATCTCTTGTCTAAATGTAAAGATTTAAATATATATTTCAAGAAGCTTAGGCTAAATGTTTTCAGGGTAGAATATGTTATATTTGTTTAGGTTTTATATTAAATCAGTTGTGATTAGCTTTGTCTTTAAAGTCTTCTTCTGATTAGAGAATTTGCAGTTCAAATTGCAACTATTTTTATGCTCAAAGTTGAACTAAAAAGTCTATCACGCATACCTACACATTCAAAAAGACACACATACACTGATCAACAAGCAAATACGCGCACACAAGAACCCTTGTGTATGCACGCACAGATAAACGTACACATGTACGGTTATGCTCCCTTCATCTTATCCGATTATGTCCCCCTCGCTGTTTCAACATTCTGCTCGCTGCCTTTGTGTACAGTTTTCTTCAGTAATGTTCTCTGTTCATCTGTTTCTGTTTGAGTCTCACTTACATAACAAGTAATCCAGCTAGCTCTCACAAACACCACATCCTCCTATTCCTTTCACTACACTAAACAAGCACACCACACGTCTTTCCAATACACCAAACACTGTTTTTCTGTCACTGTTTCATCTTCGGGGTGACATTTGTTGCAGGCAGCTTTGCCTTTTGTCTTCTTCATACACATAGACAAAATAAAAACATGATATGTCATACTGTATTATAAGGAAAATGGATATTTGTAATTAAATAAAGATAGTAATATGAAATACAACATTTTATTGCAGATCATAAAAAAAGGATACAGAAGCTTAAGTAAAAACACTTAATTACAATGTAGAGGCACAACAATATATTTATCTTTATTCTTGGTAACACTAGACATTTTATTCCACTTGAGAATAACTCCTTTGTATCTGATGTATCCAATTTTAAGATGTAATATTCACATTACTAAATAGCTCCAAATCAATACACAGAATATTTCAAACAAATACAATTTGACCAAATAACCATAGAAAATTTACCTGAATCTTATAATATATTTACTTGTTAAATGAAAACCTATTTACGGAATATTTAATAATGGAGGTAAAACATTTACTAGATAAAAACAACGTAACAAATATATGCACATTACTCTGTAAAATGGTAAGCAAAAGAACATTGAAAAGCGAAGAAAGAATACATAAACTAAAGAAACAAAATGGAGAAAAGAGGTTTCGTAAAAGTTATTGACGCAATCTGAGAGTGGAAGGAGGGAAGCAGGGAAAGAAAAGCGTGAAAGTGGCAATACCGCCTGGAGGGGAAGGCAAGAGTACGAGGAGAAGCTGGCTTAACAAGACAAAGGGGAAAAGTAACTAATGAGATTTGAGAAACATTGAAAAGAGTGGAAAAGACTGATAAAACAATACATCTTGATTGGAGAGGTAAGAATATAACTAGGATATAAATACTATGGTATATATATCATACAGTCAATATCAAAATCTAGACAATTCGTAAATTGACTGAACTTTTCAGGTAATACGTGAATTACCTGGTTCAGTCAGTCACTTCACAAATCAGCTGAAAATTGCAGACAATTTACAAAGTAACAAATATATGCACATTACTCTGTAAAATGGTAAGCAAAAGAACATTGAAAAGCGGTGATTTTTAACCCTCTCCACCCTCTTCTCTTTTACTTATACCTAATATCCTAAACCCTTCTAAGAATGCACGTTCTACCCTCTTTGGGCTCAATACTAAGAAGGCGTACAGACCAGATGGTGTCCCTCCTGTTGTACTCAAAAACTGGGCTGCCGTGCTGACTCTCTGCATAGGCAAACTCGTCCGTCTCTGTTTCTCCTCTAACATTTTCCCTTCTTGCTGGAAGTTTGCTGTCGTTCAACCCGTCCCAAAGAAAGATGACCGCTCTCAACCCTCCAACTATTGTCCAATTGCTTTTTTGTTCTTGCATCTCTGAAGTTATTTGATCTATTCTTAATTTAAAATGTCTTTAACATATGTCTTCCCTTAATATACTATTAGGATCACTCCTCTGGTGATCTTTGTTAATAGACTAACTCTTGGTCATCATATTTTGGAGACGTTGGTGAGACCTTTTCTATTGAGCTAAACGTATTGTTAGCCGTTGATAGAGTCTAGCACAAAATTTTAATTTATAAACTACCCTCCTACGGTTTCTATCTCGTTATCTGTGGCTTTATCTCAAATTTCCTTTCTGTCCGTTCCATAACTGCGATTGTGGATGGTCATCGCTCACTTCCTCAATCTACCAAATCTGGTGTTCATCAGGGTTCTGTCCAGTTCTCTTTCTAATTTGCATAAATTATCTCAACTGTACCTCTAGTCCCATCCACTCATATGCTGATGACTCTATCGTACACTATTCAACTAGTTTTCCAAAACAACCCACCCAGCAATTACTCCAAAACTCACGTAAAGAGGCCAGAGCAAACCTATTCTTTGATCTGTCAACTATCTCCGATTGGGTCAGAGAGATTCCTGTTATTTTCAACGCTTCCGAAACCCAATTTCTCCATCTATCTACCATCACAATCTTCCACATGAATATTCCTTACTCTTCAACAATATACAAATCAAACTTTAATTTTCTCATAATATGCTCGGTATATCAACTTCTGACCTATCTTTGAATGATTATATCACCACTCTTTCTAAAAACAGCTTCCAAGAAGTTAGGTGTGCTTCAACATCTCCGTAGGTTCTTCACCCCCGCACACCTTCTTGCTATGTATAGTGCGCCCATGTATCGAGTATTGTTGACATGTGTGGGGAGGTTCCACTCATACCCCACTTCTCGAAAGAGTAGAGTCAAAAGCATTTTGCCTTATCAACTCACTTCCTCTTACTAGTTCCCTACAATCTCTTTCTATACGCTGCAATGTTGCATATCTTTCACTCTTCTAATGCTATTACAACACTCAGTGTTCTTCAGAACTCTGTCAGTACATACCCCCTCCATTGCGGCGAGTGTGAGGCTCCCGCGTTTCAACACAGTCCCATTTCTATTCTGTCCATCTCTCCAACCCAAGAATTAGCAATTTTATCAGTCTTGCTTTTACTCAACATGTGAACTTAGTAACTCTCTCCCTCAGTCAATCTTTCCTTCATCCTATGACTTAACCTGCTTTAAACTTCGTATGGCCAGGCATGTGGACCCCAACGTCCCTTGAATGTGGCTCTCTGCCACACTTTTGGCTTTCGGGGAGACCTCGTTGCAGACAGCCTGCCTATTGCCTCCTTCATACACATAAAAAAACAAACAAAATAACCTCCGTGTTCAAACCTATAACAAAATACACACGTGGCAGCGATAAGTGCCCTAGCAATATTCCTTCTAAAGAGCACTTCAGTTACTTTAATTAATGACAGTTTAACTTGGGAAATGTAATTCCAAAATGAAGTAATATTAATTTACATCACTGCACTGATAATAATCAGTCGGTAGAATTATACAGCTATTAATTAAGGGACCCACTTGGTAATTACCCTGCCATTAGCTTACAGAGGCATTCACATTAAACTGTGATTATACCTTTAGCCTTCCATAACACTGACATAGTTGAACTCTCTCTCTCTCTCTATTTATCTATCTATCTATCTATATCTATAGACAGACTAATGAAGAAGTAAGAAGGAGGTGTGGTGTGGAGGTAGATGTGCTGGAAAGTGTAAAAAGGAACAACTTGAGATGGTTCAGCCATATGGAACTATGGAAAGCGAGAGAATGACTAAGAGGGTGTACGAGAGCGAGGTGGAGGGACAGAGAGGGAGAGGTAGACCGAAGGAGAGGTGGAAAGATGGAGTGAGGAAGTATAATATGAACGAAGGCGGTGCTGGTTGGGGGGAGTGGCGTCGACTGACTGGGGACAGAGGTGCATGGGGGCGGTTCGTTCGTGGCCACCTCTTCGGGGATCACGGCGTCAGGCAATAGATAGATAGATAGATCTATATATATTTTTGTCTCTCTCTCGCTCGGCAGACCGACAATAGAAGAAAACCAACTCTCTCTCTCGGCAGACCGACAATATATAAAACAAAAAAAAACATAAATATGAAGAACAGGCAGTGAAACTCTATATGGGAAACTCTATATGGGAAACTCTATATGGGAAACTATATGGGAAACTCTATATGGGAAACTCTATATGGGAAACTCTATATGGGAAACTCTATATGGGAAACTCTATATGGGAAACTCTATATGGGAAACTCTATATGGGAAACTCTATATGGGAAACTCTATATGGGAAACTCTATATGGGAAACTCTATATGGGAAACTCTATATGGGAAACTCTATATGGGAAACTCTATATGGGAAACTCTATATGGGAAACTCTATATGGGAAACTCTATATGGGAAACTCTATATGGGAAACTCTATATGGGAAACTCTATATGGGAAACTCTATATGGGAAACTCTATATGGGAAACTCTATATGGGAAACTCTATATGGGAAACTCTATATGGGAAACTCTATATGGGAAACTCTATATGGGAAACTCTATATGGGAAACTCTATATGGGAAACTCTATATGGGAAACTCTATATGGGAAACTCTATATGGGAAACTCTATATGGGAAACTCTATATGGGAAACTCTATATGGGAAACTAGTTTGTATAATTCGTTACGAGATTCTACGAGTGACTGTTCGAGGGGTTTATTAATTTTCCTTTCGTACGTAGCTCTAAATTTAGGAGCTTTTTTTCCCATAATTTTGCATATAGTATAATTAAACATTTTACATTTTAGAATTTCGAAGAGGGTTCATGCAAATTATAAAATATAACATTAGATTTGTATTTCCTTAATTGATGCAAGACATACAATAATTTTCCAAAGTTCCTAAAATAAAAACTACATATCAGAAACTTACAAAACTCAGACTTCTATAAATCGTGGAAAGAAAAGTTTTAAACTTAGAAATACATACGAGAGAAAAATATATGAAAACCCTCAAACAATCACTCATAGAATCCTATAACGAATTATGCAAACTAGTCTCCCATATAGATTGTTTCTGTCTGAAGACTTCCGTAAGACGTATAGTTGAGTAATTGAAAATAAAAGTGAAACCGATCCACGAAAAAATAAAATGAACCTAGGCGCTAACTGCACCTTCAAATCATGTGTCCCCATGGCAGTTATTTTTAACTACTTTAAAGTAACCTTGTTCACTAGAGAATCGTTTCTACTGTCCTTAGGCCTCGATTTTAACTTGCCGATTTTTAAACCATATTATTATCAATACTTGACTGCCTTTGAAACTTTGATCTCTAGTCTAAAAGCTTGGCTACCGGTGTCGAATTCAAGTCAGTTGTCCAGCGTGTTGTCAACCTTGCTTGTGTAGGGGGGGGTGGATATTACTTAAGTTATACCTTTCATTATGTATGAAAGGACACACATGTGCAGTGTGTGGAAAGGGAGTGGGCGTTAACTCAATTCAATGTAGCATCTGTCGATGTCGGGTACACCATGGGAGTAAGCGCTGTAGTAGAATAAAGGGGCCCCTGCCGAAGGATAAGTCAGAAATAGAGAAATTTGAGTGAGTAGTGTGCAAAGGCGAGCTTGTGTTAAGTGATGATCCTGTGGCTGTGAATTTTGGAAATGAGTCTTTGGAGCTGGTGAACAAGTTTTGTTTCCTAGGAGATACCATCTCTGCCGGTGGTGGGGCCGAGGCTGATACTGTTGCTAGAATTAGGTGTGGCTGGGGGAAGTTCAGAGAATTGATGCCAATCCTGACCATGAAAAGAATGCCTCTCCCCCTGAAGGGAAAGGTGTATGCCTCATGTGTTAGAAGTGCAATGACGTACGCCTCAGAAACATGGGCCGTTAATGTAGAGGATGTCAACAGAATGGAGCGTAATGAGATGAGAATGGTGAGATGGATGTGTGGGGCCAGGCTACAGGATAGAATAACAAATGTTGAGCTGAGGAGACGTTTAGGTATAAAGAGTATTAGCGAGGTGATGCGTACAAGTAGACTGGGATGGTATGGACATGTGGAGAGAATGGATGAACAAAATTGGGTGAAAAAATGCAGGTCTGTGATTGTGGAGGGAGCTGCACCAAGGGGTGGACCGAGGAAGACCTGGGATCGGACTATACGCGCCGATCTCAAATCCAAGAACTTGACAAGTGAAGCAGCCCTTAACAGGGTTGCCTGGAACGCCGCCATTAGGACAAGATACTGAAACTGCACTTATGTGTGGAACACTCAGTCTTAAAATGTTATGTATGTATGTATGTGTGTGTGTATAAGAGAAAATGGAATTGTTTGTGTCTATTATTATTATTATTAATTTTGTATATATTATTAAGGCTATTGTATTATATATTAATATTTAGGTACATCATGAATTATAAGATTGTATTTTATTTACATATAATCAATTCAATTATAAACCAAATTAAATATAATATGTTCCAATAATGTTGACAGTTTGACATTTGAATTTTGGAGGGAAGGGCAAGGTGACAGCCAGCTGAGTCCTAGGTAGTGTTGGTGTTATTGTTTATGTTGTGGTGAGTTATGTGGTCCAATTATTATTGGTATTGTTCTTAACCCTTCCAGCCTGGGCAACCTTATATAAGGATGCTGCGGCAGATGGGCCGGACCCCGGGTGTCCTTAGGTAAACTCTATGTTTAAAACCGTGCTTTGAAATTGGTGCGGCAATAATTTACTTTGCAGGGGCGATCACAGCGCCACCAAACCTGAACTACTACCGTTATTAGTTACCGCGTGACCGCCATACCGATTTATATCAAAAAAATGTTGTCTGATGCGTTCGAATCCGTGCAGTCTCCCGCGCCCCCCACTGCTACCCCTCTCGCAATTTGGACGCCTGTTGCTACAAAGAAAAAGGCTAAACGCAAGAAAGCAAAGTTATTGTTGAGTGATAGTGCCATACAGAGACAACTTTTTGCCATTGAAGAGAGCAGTGACGAAAGCATAGTTGATAAACAACAATTCATAAATGCGAGTGAAGACCATGATTTTGTGGGGTTTGGGGAAGATGACAATGTGGATTTGTTTGAGGAAGATGATAGTAGTGATGATCCTGATGTGGAAGTGTTGCAGGAAGGTGCAGTAGAACTTTCAAGTGTGCTAGAGCCTAGGCATACCCCATCGCCATCATTGCTAGGTCAGCCTAGTAGGCCTAGCCCTAGCACAGGACCTTCCCCTTTGCCTGCCCGTACGCCCTTGAAAGTGGGTAAATACTTTTACAAACAATCATTAGTAAAAAGTGCAGCCAAGAAAGCACACAGGGCAGCAGAAAAGGTTAGGGAAGTCGAAGATAGTGATAGTGACGCTGACCCTGGTCTAGCAACCACCCGCATTCCTTTGTCCCGACGCCTCAACCCGGGACGCCTTGTGGGTCATCCACTGCCCTCGGCTTCATCTCTCCCTCAGGATGAGCAAAGGGCCTCTTCAAGTGGTAGCCTACTAGTGGTGCGGCATTGTCCTCCCACAGTGTGCCACCACAGGCCCCGCATCGTAGGGTATTATTTGCTGCGGAGAAGCCCTCGGCTCGCCGCAAAAGGAGCCCAACTCCCGAGGCTGAGGCTCCCATTTTTCAACCTCCCGCAGCTTCACGCCCCCCACGCAACATACGCCCGGTACCTTCTTCACTGGAAATGTCTCCCGAAGAAGATGCTGACGACCCCAACATTTCCCCAGATGACCTGACATCGCCTGAGGAGGAGGAGGAAGTCCCGACACGACGAGATCGAGGGCGAGGTCGTGGATGTGCGGCTCAGCCTGCCGACGCCGATGCCCCTGGGCTTGGCCGTGGGCGTGGTGGGCATCCGCCTGGGCGTCCGTGTGCGCCTGCACGTGTGCGCTCATCCGACTTGTTTTTGTGGACAGATGGGGCGGATTTTGAGCCTGATTGTCCTGCCTTTGACGAGCAACAGGTTGGTTCCGGGGTGTCACCAGCATTTCCCTGTGGCCCAGATGCTACCCCCAGTGAACTTTTCTATTGCTTTTATGATAATGAATGTCATGGAATACCTCGTCAAGGAAACAAACAATCACCATGCTATCTGTTCCAACTTTCTTGGCAGGAAGACCAGTGCCAAGATGGTGGCATGGAGGGCTGTCACTGTGGCAGAACTATATGTGTTCTTGGCACTCACAATGCTGATGACACATATCAGGAAGCACGTTCTGGCCGACTACTGGATCACTGGCGACCTCATAACGACTCCAGCATTTGGCAAGTACATGTCCAGGGATAGGTACTTCGACATCCTCTCCTATCTCCACCTGACAAACAACATGGCACTCCATTTTCCCGACACACTATGGAAGATCAGGCAGCTGTATGACATGATACGTCATCGGTTTACCACCTACCTGATTCCTTTCCAGAAGATGTGCCTCGATGAGTCTCTGGTCCTGTTCCGTGGTAGGCTGCACTTCCGACAGTATATCCCGTCCAAGAGACACCGCTTCGGCATCAAGCTCTTCGTCCTCTGCGACTGTATGACGGGGTATGTGCTGAACTTTGTGGTCTACAGCGGCAGTGGTGGGGAAATCGAGACTAACACCGACATTGGATTTGGCGGCGCTGTCGTAAAGACAATGATGGAGAAACACTTCCACAAGAACCACATTCTCTACACCGATAATTATTACACGTCGCCAATCCTCGCCAAGTACCTCCATGACCGCAAAACCGGAACTGTTGGGACAGTCAAGGCCTAGAGGAGGGGCATGCCAGGCTACCCAATCAAGACCAAGAAGACAGACATCTTCCATAAGAAGAGTGGCCCCATCCTCTCCATCCACTGGCATGACCAGCGGAAGGTCAACCTCCTCACCATTTCGAGATGCGAGATTTGATATAAAATCGTAGCCCCTAATTTTACCCATTACCTACTGTAGTAAGTATCAATTTAACTACCTTGTATGTAAGTAAAGCTTTGCATAGTAATTTGCTAATAAACAATATTGTGTACTAACTAACCTGCCTACAGGAACGAACACCGACGCCATTTTGTAAACAAACTTTTTTGGGGGGATTATACATATTAAATTCCAGCCAATTTTGTAGTAAATTTAAGTGCATTCATTTATCTTTTCCCCCTAGATATATTCTTGACTTTTTCTCCTCAGAGTGATTTTACTTTAAGCTAAGGGTGGTATTTGTACAAACTAACTTAGCCTAACCCAACCTGCCAAGCTGTTAACCTAATCCAAACCTAGCCTAGCCAATCTGTTGTTCTTATTAACTCTAGTAGATATTGTATTTAGTATCCTACTGTAGCTATATATATCTGTAATTTTAGTTGTTGCTCGCACGATCTTGTAGTAACCTTTGACTGATACATTTGTTTTTTTATCTAAAAAGAGTAGGCTACTGCTTTACTAGGCTACAGTGACACCAGGGACATCTGTTGATACAGTAATTATTAACCCCTTGTGTGCAGTCACACTTTATTTTTATATAATCTCTATTTGGTGAATTGTATATTTAGTTACATATTCTGTTATATATATATATTTGTTTAAGGTTAGGTTATCACACCTGGTAGCCTATTTCTGCGTATTTCAATTTTATTATTTTCGGTTAGGCTATTCAACGCTGGTAGCCTATTGGTGCGTATTTCAATTTTTTAAAAACTTTTGGTTAGGCTATCGCCCCTGGAAGCCTATTTCTGCGTATCTCAATTTTTTTTTTTTCGGTTTGGCTATCACCCCTGATAACCTATTGTTGTGTATTTCAACATATTTGTTTTCGGTTGAAGTGATTGAAGTGTTTCTAAAGTGAGTGAAGTGTTTTAAAGTGAGTTAAGTGTTTTAAAGTGAGTGAAGTGATCTGAAGAAACTGACTGTTACCATGCCTCGCACTTGTACGAACTGCGCCGGTAGGTTTGGTGAGTCCATGTTTGTTACTGTCGATCTTCAAGTCTTCCGTCTCTGCTAGCAACGAGAGAATTTGACAGTGAAATTAGATGAAGCCTACAACAAGATCAACGTCCTAACCATGAAGCTGGAATCACTCCAAGAGTTTGTAACACTCAACATTGGAGTACCACAAACTTCAATTGTCACCGCAACTCCAGCAGCCACCAACGCCCCAACGTCAACTGCCAACAATTCAACGCCTGCAGTAGCCATTTCATCTGATGGTACTCAAGAAACAAATAGTAACTCTCTTCCCCCTCAAGACAACTTCCGTGTCGTGAGGAACAACGTTTGCCCCAAGACCAGGACACCCATACCGATTACCGAGTGTCAAAACCGCTTCCAGATACTCGCAGACTCAGATGACGAAGCGGAAATAGAAGAAGTCCGGCTCGTGGGAGACTCGATGATACGTGGTCAGCTCACAGAGTTTTGCGCCAGAGCACCTAAGACCAGGAAGCGTTTTTGTATCCCTGGTGGTGGTGTGGACGACGTAGTTGCTGCAGTTGACGAAGTATCTAAGCTGGCCCCTGCTAATACAATGTACGTCATCCACGTTGGATCCAACGATGTACAGCGAACCCGGTCGGAAGATTTGCTTTTAAAGTACCAGCAGCTGATCAAGTCGTTTAAGGAGAAGTCATCAAGGATCATCGTCTCAGGAATCGTCCCCCGGCTTGGTGTAGAGAGCCGATTTTACAACATAGCCACCAGCACAAATCGTTGTCTAGCAAACCTCTGCAGGAAGGAAAACGTGGGATTCGTCGACACCTGGGACAATTTCTACTACGATGACTATTTGTTTTCGGACGATGGAGTTCATCTGAACCAGGTGGGAGCAGCACGTTTTGGGCGTCTTCTCAACGATGCGGTGAAGGATTTTCGGAGAAGAAATCGACTCAGCACAGGACAACCAGGAAGGAGGACCGAAGACAGCGAGGGCGGCAACCTGCGAAGGAATTAATTGCTAATCTGTCAAGAACCGCGAATTTGGATAAAGCTCCACCAACACGACCCAAATTCAAAACCGCCAGGGATAACGACCGAGGACCGATGTCAGCCATGAATGTAAATGTAGATCCGACCAGAACCAAAAATTTGATTAAAGAACGTTCTGTGAGTTCTAAAACCGCAACTTTAAAGGTTTTCTATGCAAACGCTCGTAGCATACGCAATACATTTTCAGATTTAGAGGAACTAGTGTTTACTGAAAATTATGATGTGATTGGTATAACAGAATCTTGGCTCAATACAGTAGATAGAGACTTTTTAGCAGAGTATTCACTTCCCGGTTATGTAATGTTTGAGAAAAGCCGAATAAATAAAAATGGAGGTGGCGTTTTATTTTATATCAAAGAAAGTCTTAACCCGACCCTCTTGTCAAAACCTCAAATTGTGAACGTCGACACATCTTTTGTGCTAATAAAGAATAATAAAGGTACAAAAATAATACTTGCATTAATATACAGACCTCCAGCTCAATCAGTGCAAACTGACCGAGAAATTTATGAACAAATTGCAGATGTAAGTAACTCACAAGATACCGTATTTTTTGGCGACTTTAATTTACCTGTGACCAAGTGGGGCGATACTCTTACTTCACACTCCGGACATGACTTGTATACGAACTTGCAAGAGAGTTTGCTTTATCAATTTGTTCGAACACCGACCCGTGGTAATAACGTTCTTGACATTGTACTTGCAACAAAAGAAGAATTAATAGAGAATTTGAATGTTGGTGATGAATTCAGTAACAGCGACAATCGTACGATAACTTTCACTTTAAACTTTACTAGTAACGAACCAAATAGTAGCATCGAAAAAGTACCTAATCACAAGAAAGCAAACTTTCATAAACTTAGAGCTATGTTTAAAGAAACTGACTGGAGCTTTTTAATTAACAATAACGACATAAATACATCTTGGAAGTTATTCGAAACCACTTACCTAAAAGCAGTGCAAGACTGTATACCATCGAAAATACGCCGTCCAGGCCATAATAATAAGCCCAAATGGTGGAATAAAGATATTTCAAACTGCCTGCTTGCTAAAAAATTTGCTAATGATAGATTAAAATCCTCACAAAATGACGAAGAACGGGTGAAATTTGTAGAGCTACGACGCAAAGCCAAAAAGTTAATTAAGAAAAGTAAAAAGACCCTAGAGTTACATATTGTGAATCAAAGTAAAAAAACCCGAAAGAATTCTATAGTTATATCAGAAAGAAAAAAGTTGTTACTTCAACTGTTGGACCGTTAGTCGATGAAAATGGAGAATACACCAAAGACGAAGTACAAATGAGTAATGCCCTCAATACCTTCTTTGCATCAGTTTTTACAACAGAAGACCTCAGTGATATCCCTACACCATCGCCGATTCAGATTGATAATTCAGATGTTCAAAGCAATATCACCGTTACAGAGAGAGAAGTATTGAATTGTTTAGATAAACTCAAGGTAAATAAAACGCCTGGACCTGATACAATCTCGCCAAGAGTACTAAAGGAAGCTAAGGATGAGCTCTCCAAACCACTGACATTACTATTCAATAAATCCTTGCAGTCTGGAACTATGCCTGATCAGTGGAAGATAGCCAACGTAACACCGATATTCAAAAAAGGCAGCAAATCCCTACCCAGTAACTATCAATTAGCAGTCCAATTAGCTTAACCCTCCTGGCCCGGGCAGGCTCTCAAAATGACAGTGTGGGCTACCCGGGCGATCTGGCCGAAAAACGTCTAGGCCTAGGCTACCGTATTTTTGTTTAGTTTAACTGCTAGAAATTTCCCACGCATCTATAAATGTAGTGCGGTTTCCAATCTGTAGACTGGCGTTGAGTAGAGCTCTCTATGTCAACTGGTTCAGTTGTGATGACTATTTCAGTGGAGAGCACTTGCAGGCGATGTTAGCAATATGACGATCTTTTCACTACTGAAACAACGACATACAGACATACAATAACAAACGAGTCTTCTCTTTCTTGTTTTCGGAGGTGCGGTGACGTAACGATCGGCTTTGTTTACATGCGTCGGACGCACGGCGTTCAGACCAAGCTGAATAGGCTTTCAAGCTTACAGATTTTAAAATGACACCCGGGCTCCTGCCCTTAATTCGTGGTGTCATTTTAAAATGACAACCGGGCCAGGAGGGTTAACCTCAGTTGTATGTAAAATGCTAGAAACGGTCATAAGAGACAGACTCGTAAATCACTTAGAGGAAAATAACATACTTAAAGATACTCAACACGGCTTTCGTAAAAATCGTTCCTGTTTAACAAACCTCTTAGACTTCTTCCACGATATCCTCAACCTCTACGATGAGAGTAAAGCTGTAGATATTATATACCTTGATTTTCAAAAGGCCTTTGACAAAGTTCCCCACAAACGTTTACTGCTAAAACTAAAAGCGCATGGAATACAAGACGGCGTGTTGAAATGGATTGAAAATTGGCTCAGCGACAGAAAGCAAAGAGTAGTCATAAACGGTAAGGCATCTAAATGGACCAATGTAAGTAGCGGGGTATCCCAGGGATCGGTACTAGGACCAATTCTCTTTCTAATTTACATCAACGACATAGATGAGGGTCTCACCTGTATAATCTCAAAATTTGCTGACGATACAAAAATTGCAAATAGCGTACTCTCAAAAGATCAAGTTGACGATATGCAACACAATCTAGATAAATTGTCACATTGGGCCCAAATTTGGCAAATGAGTTTCAATGCGGATAAATGTAAAGTACTACATATCGGATACCTTAATGAGAAAGCAAACTATTCGATGAATGGCACTCAGCTTAAGAATGTAAACAGAGAAACCGATCTGGGAGTAACAATATCGAGTAACCTAAAACCGAGTCAACAATGTTCAGAAGTTGTTAAGAAGACAAACAAAATAATTGTCTTTATAGGCAGGTCATTTGAGCATAAATCAAAGACGTTATCCTAACCCTTTACAATTCCATAGTCCGCCCTCTTCTGGAATACTGCGTTCAATGCTGGTGCCCTTATTACCAAAAAGACATAAACAAGCTAGAACGAGTTCAACGTAGTTACCAAAATGATACCTAGCCTAAAGAACAAACCATACGAAGAGCGTCTTAGAGAATTAAATCTATTTCCTTTAACCCAGCGCAGATTAAGAGGTGACTTAATTCAAGTGTTCAAAATCATCAAAGGCATCGACAATATGAACTGTAATAAGTACTTCACTATCGACCAATCTAATTACACGCGGGGACACGGTTGTAAAATTATTGGTAAATCTTTTAACTCACACGAATCTAAGAATTTCTTCTTCAATCGAGTTGTCAACTTGTGGAATGGGCTTCCCCGAGACGTTATAGACTGCAGCACCGTTGATTCATTTAAACTCCGCTAGACAAATATCTCGCATCAAACCCGCGACTGACTGCGTTTGTAAATGAATAACTTTCTTTTATCCTCCCCTCAGTTACCAACCCATATGTCCCCTACTAACTTCCTAGTCCTGCCACGGACATTAGTTCCAGGGCAGTAGTTCCCTTTCCAATGTTCCCTCACCCACTCTAAACCACTGTTTGGACACTTGATCCTCAGTGTTTTGGAGGACAAGCAGCCTAGAAGGGTCACTAGACCTGTTGTTGCTTGATTTCCTTTGTACTCCTTTGTACTCCTTTGTACCACATGCCACAAAGCCGAGATGGTCGCCACAGGGAAGGTGGACCGAAGAACGAAAAACCACGTCCAGAAACCAGCTGCTGTCCTGGACTACAACATCAACATGCGCCTCATCGACAAGTCCGACATGCAGATGGGCTTCATCGACTGCCTGCGAACATCTTGCAGGTGGTACAAGAAGTTTATTCTGCATACGGTAGATATGTCGGTCCTCAATGCCTACAACATCTATCGTCTGACGACTCCGGGAGCCAACAAGTACAAGTCCCTGCGGAAGTTCCACAAGCAGGTGATACTTGAGCTCCTGGCTAAGCATGCGGAACCTGGGAGACCACTACAAGGACCAGGCCAGCTGGACAGAACGGGGTGTGCCGACTTCTTCAGGAGGCACCAGGTCAACCCCCTTCCTTTCCTGACTCCAGGTGGTAGAATTAGAAGCCAGAAGAGGTGCCATGTCTGCAGCCACACAACTCTTAGACCTCGCAAAGTCACAAAAACCACTTGGGAATGCCTCGAGTGTCAAGTGGGACTGTGTGCTGGACGGTGCTTCAATGACTTTCACACTCTACTACAATTTTTAAGTGCCCGTGACAATAACAGTTAAAGTGACATTCTAAAATGTAGGCTAAGAATAATATAAAATAATTAATAAAAGTGAAAGAGACACAAATATCTAATAATAAGTGCCTTCATAACAATATGAACAAGTGAAAGTGACACTAAAATATATATTATAGCTTACTTCTAACAATAAATAAGTGAAAATGACACTATCAATTTATTCCATTCCAGTGAAAGTGACACTATAATAATAATAAAACTAAGTATAAGTGAAAGAGACACACACATAAGTAATAAAAAGTGCCTTCATAACAATATGAACAAGTGAAATTGACACTATACATATTATTAGTTTACCTAACAATTAATAAGAGTGAAAATGACACTATCAATTACCATTGTCCAGTATAATATAATAATAACTACTATAATAATAACAATACAACTAAGTATAAATGATAGAGACACAAATAACTTCATAAAAATAACTTTATTGAGTGAAAATAACATAATAACTATAATAAATGGCATAATAAACAATAAAATATCTCAAATCGCTTCCCGGCATAATTGTGGGTGGGGCGACGAGTGCAACAGGGCGTCGTAGCCGGGGCCGCGGTCGAGTGTTCAAACGCGCCAAAGTAAAGACGTGGCAAAAGTTACCGCCACTAATATCTCCATAACTCCGCAACCAGTTGAGCTAGAGAGCTCTACTCAATGCCATTCTACACAAGGTAATGCGCACATTTTGACATATATTTTTATAATTGTAGGTGTGACGTATACCAGCGTTGGCAGAATCGCCTCTTGTTAGCTACTAGCGCTCGCCAGGGACATCGAAATGGGCTACAGTTGTCAGAGAATGTTGTTCTTTCTTTCCTAGTACTCGTATTGTCACAGACAGTCCAGTGGTGGTCTTTATTTTTGTCTGTGACAACGGGAAGTATTTTATATCATTAATAGAATATAAGATGCATTGTGTAGATTTAAGGAGAGAGAGAGAGAGAGGCGAGAGCGTGGTAGTAATATGTGCGTGTGTATGTATGTGCTGCCTCGCTCGGAGGAGTTTCCCGCTAGCGCGGGCTTTTTCTCGCCTTTGATTCCTGGCGCGTCCTAGGGGCCTGCTGCCTTGTGACGTCTCGGCCCGTGATTGGCCGACCATCGCGCCCTTGCGGGCTCCTGTGTAACTAACCTCCTCCATGAGGGTTCCCAGGAGCTGCCCTCCTCAGGACAGGCTTGGTGCGCATGCTTCTAACATCCCTTTGCATACTCTCTCCCGATCAACCCCTTTACCACTGCCTCTCTCTCTGACCTTCTTATTTTCCATTGCTTCTCATCTTTATTCAATTACTTATCCCCTTGGGATCTGCATACGGTTTACATAGCCGGCCCATTGTATTGCATGCGCCGTCCTCTGAGATATTTACATGTACTTAGAATAGGTTTGAGGGTTCTTAGTTAGTATAGGTTAAGAACTCTTTGTGTCTCCATTATTGATTTAGTGTTTCTGCTCTTTTATTTAATGCTAGACTGGGATAAGGTTACTGTAGTCGTTGTCTCCGATGTGTGTACGGTTTGCTTATACCTACACGACTTCGACCGATCCTGTGGTAGCCTGGGTTGTCTTTTCGGCTGCGTCTTTTGCGAGTGCAGCATTGTGTTGACTGAGGGCTTTGGCCTGTTCCAGTTCCACACTTTGCTGCCTCTTTGCTTGTCTTTTGAGGGTCGCCAGGATAGAACCAGATACTTGTGATCTGGATCTATCAAGAGAGCACCCCAGTCAATTAACGTAACTTAAAGGATGCAGTCTTAAGGACGTCGCTAGGCTGCGAGCCTGTCTTGCTCAACCCCAGTTCCTTACCTAGAGTATCCCAGCTAGACATTATTAATTGAGTAGACCCTTGTTAGTATTTAATATAAGCTCTTTGATGTGTACGCATTATTATTCACAGCATTTATTAGTCTAGGTTGTTGCTGAGCCGCACAACCATAACAGACTGTTTCGTTGATGAGGAAGAACTTCTTTTAGTGTCGAGCATTACTACCGTTGCGCATTTATAGTATTCTCGTGTCAGTTAACATTATATGTCCTATCTTTTAGTGTATTCAGTCTACACGTGTGGTGTCCTGCCTCCTGCCTTTATATAGTTTAGGATACGAGCATCTTATGAGCATCAGACTTTCTTCAGAAGTTTCCAGGTCTATGCTGTAGGACTATACTTCACTTTCTTTCAGATAGGAGTGAAGAGTTTATTGTTGTTTAGAGTAACTGTATTGAAGCATCTTTTTATTGTATTAAATCTTGCAGTGATTTAATTGATCTTTCCATAGATTCCTTTTTATGAATTTTAACATAACTTGCATCTTGTTTGTTATCAGGCTATACCAGTGTGGGTTAGCCTGAAGTAGAGTACATTTATGCCCAGTTAAGGATACCCCGTTATCGCAGATTAACTCTGGAGGGTATAGGTGTTTTCGTTCGCCGGCATATAAGTTCGAGGGTTTGGATCTAGCATACCGTTGTTGCATAGTGCCCTATTACTAGTCCAATCATTAAGTGCCCTTGTTTTATTCGTAGCCCCGGTCGTAACATAGGTCTTATATTAAGGGAGATAGGCTTTGTTTACACGAGTCATTTTTTAGCCAGATCACCCGGATAGGAGCTCCGTCCTTATGAAAGGTAGCCCGGGCCGGAAGGGTTAAACAACTCTAAATACTATTGATATCATGTGAATGTGATATTGAGCAGATATATTAGTTCACTATATGTATACCAATGTAGAAAATTATGATTGCAATATTGTGGTCTGAACATTTTGAATTGTTATTGACAACTGAAGTTATTAGCCTAACATGTGTAACATTTATGCAGATATTTATGATTTTGTTTGTCGGTAGGTCCAGTTTTCATCTCCTGGGTGACTTGTTATATATAATTTAGTCAAATAAATATTTTGAAAGGGTTACATGTTTTTAATTATTTTCTAAGGGATTTCTGTTCAGTTAGGCCTAGGCCTAGGCATTATGTGACCCACACAGTAACTTTATAATACAATATTATATTTTCATATAGTTTTGCCTGATCCCTGGGTCACATTTGGTGGAGATGCGGGGTAACTGTTTTGCTTATTAAGCTAGGCTAGATGCTTACATTTTCCCTGAACAAGTAAGCAACCCAGGGGGTGGAGTGTGAAGTTCAAGTTGGAGCCACATGACCCTGCAAGGCTGTCCATATCTACTGTAGCTGACTTGGATGCCACGAAACACAGGATAACAATATGGAGCCTACACAGGATTTGATCACCTTCCTGCAGCCTACAGGTGAACCTAGTGATAGAGCTGTTAAATGAGAACCAAACCAACAGTACGAGAATTTGGCTAGTGATTTCAAAGACTGGAAAGATGTAATGCTTTGTGGGAAAGTAAACTGGATGGCTTGCAGAAAGAAGTCAACACAATCACTGCAGGAACAAATGTAACTTGCTCTCACATGAGTCATGTCAATGTTGATGGAGCCCGCTCACAGGTTGTGAGATATGAACTTAAACTTAAAGTGCTGACCGGAACCTGTGATAACTTGAAAACTATATCAATTAAAGAGTGGATGGCTGATGCCAAAGATGACATTGAACAATTAGGATGGGACAAAGTTCAGTCAGCTCAGTATCTTCTAAGATATCTAGCTGGCCCTGCAAGAGCACGCCTTCAGAACTGTTCTGAATGTGTACGTGAAGACCCTGAGCAAGTACTGAGGGTGATTCGTGAAACTTATGAAGGCTTTGAGTCATACACAGAATTTGAAGACAAGTTTGTTCAAAGAAAACAAAGAGAAGAGGAGGCTAACTGGACCTAAAGTGATGTCTTACTGAATATTGATAGAACACTCCAAGCCATTCACCATATGGAAAATGAGTGGAGACAGGAAAGGCTGAAGGAAAGATTTGTTAGAAATTTGAGAAATAAAGTGTTTGGATTATCTATCAGAAGATACTTAGAAGAACATCGCACTTTAAGCTTTGAGACTGGTAAAGGTGGCTGCGAAAGGAGCAAGATAGGAACAACTTGGTTATATGTCTGAAAATGATAAAATAGGACACAACGCTGTAGTAAAGGAAATAGCAGCAGGTGAGTTGGGCACCCAAAAAGATTGCAGTGATTCAGCTATTGAATGTTTGGAGGCGATTTCGTTGAAAACTGCCGAGGCTGTGAATAAACTTATTTCTCTACAGGAAAAGAGTACCGGTATGGAACTGAACGCCACTTTTCAAGCACAATTTATCCCATTTTCAGATGGTGACATACAGTGTAACAGGGTTCATTCTGGTACCGGTAGATCATTTTATGGCCAAGGTAGAAATAACTGGCCAAGAAGAGGACGTCAATATGGAGAGCCAAGGCAGGGTTTAAGGGGTCAGTGTTATAACTGTGGTAAAGTTGGTCACATTGCATACCAGTGTAGAGTTTTACAGCCTGGCAGGAACAGATCCCCAAACACTGCTGGTAGCATACCAACAAGCGGACAACAAGCAACACCAACCTCATTGGGAAACGAGAAGCCCCAGCTGCTGTGAACCGGGCAGTGGGGGTTTATGCAACTGAAGTTAATCAAAAGGTTCAACCAAAAGGGATGCCTGCAAAGTGGAAAGGATTAGTAGGAAAAGCTCCTTTCGCTACAGTTAAAATAGCGGGTGTAGAAGTTCAGAGTTTACTAGACACCGGTAGTGAGGTTTAACTGATTGATGAAGAGTTTTCCAGAGATAATTTTCAGCCAAATGGTATAGAATTATGTGAATTTGAAGGACTAACCTTGAAGGCAGCAAATGGAGGATGCATTCCCTATTTAGGCTATGTTCTTGTGGATGTGTGTTGGGGGAGAAACTATGCCAAATTGTGGAGTCTTAGTAACAAAAGCCAAGAGAGAAGTAAGCTCAAACCAAATATTAATTGGCATGAACGTGTTACAAGAATGACGATCTGTGTTTCTGAAAATGTATGAATCCCATTATAAACAAAGATTAATTACAACCCCTGGAAACGAGGTTTTGGTTCAATGTTTGAAAGTAGTGGAACAAAAAATGAGGTGGAACAATAGGTGTTGGTTTGGTTATGCCAGAGTTACATCTCCAACAGAAATTCCAGCTAATTCAAAGAAAATTGTACACGTATCAATGCCCAATTACTGTGAACAAAAGGACTATCTCATTGAGCTGCTTAATTAAACTTGGTGAAGGTTGGCTTCCAATGGGTTTATTCTTAATCCACACTTTTTCTATGGCTAAAGATGGCAAGGGAGTGGTCATGATTGTGAATATATCCAATGTTGCACATTGCTTAGGTTTTGGAGAGTTGGAACAGGTGTAAGGGGTGAAACATGTAATCAGGATGTAGCTAAGACTTGTGAAGTTTCCACAATGCCTTCTGGTAGTACTGAACCTACTTTTACATTAAATCAAGTACCTACTGATTTGCAACCATACCAATTTGATGTTGACTTCAAAGGTGTCTCTGAAGGTAACCAGGGGAGATTGTGAAATCTAATTAGAGAATATAAAGATGTATTTGCTTTGTCTTCAGATGATTTTGGATGTACCGGTACTGATATAATAGAACAAAAGATTTTACTGACTAACCAGGCCCCTATTAAATAGCCATTCCGCAGGATTCCTCCAAATCAAATAAAGGAGGTTAGAGAACACATAGAAATGTTACTTGAAGATAAGATGATCGAGGAAAGTTCCAGTGCTTATGCTTCCCCCATAGTGCTTGTGAGAAAGAGAGACCAAAGTTTGAGATTATGTGTTGATTACCGGCATTTAAATGCAGTCACTCATAAAGATGCATTCCCTCTCCCATGAATAGCTGAATCCTTAGGTGTTGTGGCAGGATCCTATTGGTTTTCAACTTTTGACTTAGCATCTGGATACCATCAACTTAAAGTAAAAGAACAAGACAGACTCAAAACTGCATTTTGTACACCTTTTGGATTATATCAGTACCGCAGGATGCCATTTGGGCTAACCAATGCCCCTAGTACATTTGGGCTAACCAATGCCCCTAGTACATTTTAGCGTCTGATGGAAAGAATTTTTGGTGATGAGATATTCCTAACTTTATTGGTGTATCTTGATGACTTGCTTGTATTTTCCAAGACAATTGATGAACATTTAGACAGGATGAAGACCGTATTTTCCCGATCACAAGAATATTATTTAAAGCTAAAGTCAAGTAAATGCCGTCTGTTGCAGCGATAAGTAGCTTATTTGGTCTACAAAATATCAGAATCAGGGGTAGAAACAAATCCTTCCAAAATTACAGTAGTAAAGGGATGGCCAAAGCCTAAAACCTCTAAGGAGTTGAGGTAATTTTTGGGCTTTGCGTCATTTTACCGAAGATTTGTTCATGGATTTGCCAAAATGGCGGCACCTTTGCATGCGTTAACAGGTCATAATATACCTGGTAAAGTTTCCATTGTAGATAGGTGGACTAAAATAGAGGAAGAATGTTTTTAAAATTTAAAGAACCGTTTGATAAATGCCCCAATATTAAAATGTGCTGATTATAAAAAACTTTTGTTGTTGAGATTGACGCTAGTTTTCAAGGCTTGGGTGCACTTCTTTCACAAGAGTTTGATGGTAAGCTTTATCCAATTGCCTATGCAAGCAGGGGATTAGGGAAATCAGAAAGAAATATGTCTAACTACAGTTCTATGAAGCTTGAATTGCTTGCGCTCAAATGGGCAGTAGCAGATCAATTTAAGGATTATTTAATCGGTAGTCAGTTCATTGTTTACACTGATAATAACCCCCTGAGTAGACTCGAGAAATTGAAAATAGGTGCAGTAGTACAGAGGTGGGTTGCAGATCTGGCTAAATTTCAATTTAAGGTCTTATACAAACCTGGCAGAGCAAATAGTAATGCAGATGGGTTGTCTAGAAAAGTTTCAGAGAGTAAGGTTGTTAGTGGTAGTTCTTCAGAAGAAGTGGAAGCCATGATTGTGGAAGTTTCTGGAGCTGATGTGACAGAAGAGGGTTCTACTGGGGAAGTTTTAGATCCAGAGTCATCAAATGAGGTCACGTCTGATTATGTAAACCTGAATTGCCAGATGAAGGAATTTGACAGTTATGTTTGTTTGCCAGGTATTCCCAGACAAAATCTTGCGTTACTGCAGTCTAAGGATCAGGTCATAGGAAAACATTTGCTGTACCTGAATGATGAATTAGGTGGTTTTCAGGAAGCAAGGACAAACTCTGAATTTGCTCAGCTATGGAGAGAGAGAAAGCGGTTGCACGTGAGAGATCAATTATTATACAGAACTAGTAGAAAGGAGAGTAGAAAACAGTTTGTTTTGCCATCTGTACTAAAACCGCACATTTTGAAAGCTATCCATGACTGTATGGGACACCAGGGTATAGAGAGGATCACACAATTGATACAGTCTCGCTACTATTGGCCAGGGTTTTATGAAGTCATTGAGAATTACTATAAGGAATGTACACGATGTATAGTATCTAAAACTCAGGTGCCTGTGGTTCGAACACCAATGGGAGCGCTGTTGGCTAAGAGGCCTTGAGAAGATATTGCAGTAGGTTTTACATTGATAGCGCCAACCAGAGATGGAAGAGAGAATATTATGGTAGTGACAGATGTGTTTAGTAAATTCACCTTGGCCTTTCCCACTAAAGACCAAAAACCATCCACTGTCGCAAAAGTTCTGTTTGAGGAGGTGTTTTATCATTATGATATTCCCGAGAGAATACATACTGATCAGTGAAGGAATTTAGAGAGTTCTTTGATTAAGCAGCTGTGTAAAGCACTTGGGATTAAAAGTCAAGAACAACTCCTTATCATTCCGAAGGTAATGGTTAGTGTGAACCTTTTAATAGAACTATGCACCATTTACTGCGTTCTCTTCCACCAGAAAACAAATTATGTTGGTCTAAACACCTGGGAGAAATAACAGCTATGTATAATTGCACTCCACATTCTGCCACTGGTTTCACACCACACTATCTGGTATATGGTAAAGAGGCACGGATACCTGTTGATATTTTGTTGAATGATAGTGATTCAGATGAGGAAGAAGAGGGTAACTGGGTCATTGTATTGAAGCAACGGTTAGAATTTGCATGGAAGTCTGCATGTGAGAAATTACTAAAGGATATGTTAGTGAGGAAAGGTTTCTATGTTAAACGAACAAAGCCACATCAGTTGAAAGAGGGAGACAAGGTACTGTTGAGAAACCATCAGGTTCGGTGCAGGAACAAAATACAGGATCATTGGATGTCAGAAGTGTATGTAGTGGTTAATGTATTGAATCCTGTGAGTGGAGTGTATAGAATTAAGCCTGTATCTGGAATAGATGAAAGAGTAGTCCATCGAGCATTGTTAAGAACATTTAGGGGCCCAGATAATGCTTGTCATGAGACATTAATTGAAACTCAGCATGAGTACTCGGCTGATGATGAGATAGATTCTGAGAGTTACATAGACGTATCTTGCAATTTGAATAAGGACGATTCCATGATCCCGGCAGTAGATAGTGAATGTAACTCTACATATCAAACTGATAGTACCATGGAGGAGAGGTCTGATACACATGGAAGGAGTCAAAGGGCGACGGCTGGTAGACACACAAATGTGCACAGACTGCCCAAGTCTGCTTGTTATAAGGAGGACTTACCTGATCGCACACAAAAAAAAAAATATATATAAAGTGAGTGTAGTGGGGTGGATAATACTTAAGTTATACCTTTCATTATGTATAAGAGAAAATTAAATTGTTTGTGTCTATTATTATTATTAGTTTTATATAATTATATTATTAAGGCTATTGTATTATATATTAATACTTAGGTACATCATGAACTATATGATTGTATTTTATTTATATATGATCAATTATAAACCAAAATAAATATTGTTCCAATAATGTTGACAGTTTGACATTTGAATTTTGGAGGGAAGGGCAAAGTGACAGCCAGATGAGTCGTGTTGGTATTATTGTTTATGTTGTGGTGAGTTATGTGGTCCAATTATTATTGGTATTGTTCTTAAACAACTCTAAATACTATTGATATCATATGAATGTGTTATTGAGCAGATATATTAGTTCAATATACAGTGTGTATACCAATGTAGGAAATTATGATTGCACTATTGTGGTCTGGACATTTTTAATTGTTATGGACAACTAAAGTTATTAGCCTAACATGTGTAACATTTATGCAGATATTTATGATTTTGTTTGTCGGCAGATCCAGTTTTCATCTCCTGGGTGACTTGTTATATATAATTTAGTCAAATAAATATTTTGAAAGGGCAACATGTTTTTAATTATTTTCTAAGGGATTTCTGTTCTGTTAGGCCTAGGCCTAGGCATTATGTGACCCACACAGTAACTTTATAATACATTATTATATTTTCATATAGTTTTGCCTGATCCCTGGGTCACATTTGCAAAGAATTGTTTGGCTTCAAACCATACAATGTCTATTCTTCTTTAATTTTTTTTTTTTTTTTTAACCCGTTGAGTACTGTAGGATACAGTAATAAAAGTCCCCAGCAATCCCAAGCACTGTGGCCAAAATGGCAGGAGAGACCATCTTTTTACCTCAAGAGATTAGCAAGACTGGATCACTTACTTTTTTTTTTTTTTTTTTTTTTTTTACAAGGCTTAAACAAAAAAAAACATTATTGATGGCTATGATCGTCGCTAGGACTGTGGAGTGACTTATCTATTGACGGCTATAGTCGTCGCTGGGACTGGAGGGGTTAATAACAATGATGAATATCCGGGGTGCTATGAGCTCTCTGCGAGAGGGTTGGTTATCTTACAGAGGACCACGTCTCTTCAACAAACTCCCACTACGAGTAAGAGAGATGAGGGGCATCTCGTTAGAGAACTTCAAGAGAGCCCTCGATATCGAACTGCAAAAAGTGCCAGACGAGCCCATCTTCACAGGGGAGCGTGCTGCCACTTCGAATAGTCTGCGGCACCAAATCACCACCCAGAACGAGGGGCAGTGCACTCCTCGATGCCACTAGAAGAGTGGCGAACACAACCTTAGCCTTAGGTGACCTTAGGTAGTATAGGCAGGGGAAACTAGCAACCCAGGACACCTTCTAAACCTTGCAAGCTTTAAGCTTCTTCAGGATTACAGAACAGTTTGGGGATGGAGCCACTTGCTCTGATTGGTCCAGAGGAGACTCACAGCAGTTTAGGACCAACTGTCTGCAAACCTCTCAAGTTTGCATTTTTTTCAGAATCACAGAACAGTTTGCCTGGAGAAGAAGCTGCCCTCGACAACCGACTTCTGATGCCCCCGGGCTCGGATACCTGCTGTACCTGAGACTAGAGGAGCTACCCTGAGCCTGGAAATGAAGCTGCTCTGGATCCAGCATCGATGGCCAACCTCTGAAGCCCCCAGGCTCAAACGGCTGTGGCACCTGAAGAAGGAGCTGCCTGTACCAGACTAAGTAGCTGCCCTGTACGTAGAGAAGAAGCTACCTTTTCTTGAAGCGGGAACTACCCTAGATCCAACTTCGACGACTGACCTCTGAAACCCCCAGGCTCAAAAAGCTGTTGTACTTAACGGAAGAACTGCCGGTATGTTACAAAGGAGTCTGCCCTGGATCCATCTTCGACGATTGACCTCTGAAGCTCCCAGGCTTAGAAATCTATGCAAATGATGCCGAGGCCCGAAACTTGGCCAAGATACTGTTGTATATGTTTTTCATTGTCATTATATTGTTATTTTATCTTGTTTGCTTGCCTCTGTAGATAAACTTTACTTCACGTACATCTCTTCTGTTAAACCAAATGATAATGTCGGACAGGATGGGAGAGAGGTATCCTGACTAGGGTTCGAACCTACTCACTCCAGATATGTTTGTTCAGAATACCACTCTCACAACCATCACACATGTTTCGTACTCTCCAGCCAAGCACCCCTGATTTAGCACCTAATACTATTGGTACTTCAAAAAACATTATATATTATTGCTTGATCGTTATGCATATTTAGATGTTGCAATGGAAGAGTAGATATTATAGCTTTGGCACGTACTCCTAATTTTACGGTATAATTTAATAAAACAGTTATAATAACACCTTTTCTGTATATGAAAATATATTGGAAAGACATGTCCTTAGGATATTAAGTGTCAATTATAAATATGAGATTAAATTGCGGTTACAATGATGCATTGTACGATAAATTTCTGAGTGGGTTCATTAGCGTGATGATTAATATGGGACACCCAGGTTAAAGCTGGAATAATTACAATATCTCATTTGTTATGCTAATGGAGAGATGGAAGGGTTGGGCTAATGAATAATTTATGGGTTTCATTATAATACCAGACTCAATAGTGGATGACAGATATATATTTATAGTGTAGGTTGTAACTTGATTGTGACTGCAAGCTTAAGCGCATTGTCCATGTTACACTAAAGTTATTAACAGCATAGGTGAGTGGTTAGAATACTGTACTAGTAATCACAAGATCGAGTTTCAAGTAACTGAATTTCTAGTCATGTTGTTGGCATTCAGTATACTGTACTTGATTTTTAATTTGACCAAGAATACCTATAATATACATACCAAAGTGGTGCAAAATGCATTTCACATCCTAATAGTGGTATTCCAGGCCCTGTTCTGAACCGTCTGATCACAGAACCTGATCCCATGCCTTTGATATGGTCTTGACTCAGGAGTAGAGTAGGAGAAGATGGTATATGGGATGCATTTTTATAGGCAATAGCAATAACAAGAAAGCATTGACAACATGTCAGTGCGCGTCACTTTACAGCATACTTTCTGCAATCCCATGACATGGGACTTATAAGCATGGCAGACACTGTAGGATATCAGGTCCCACACCATTCCTGAGATCACAGAGAATCAGAGAGTTGCGTATGCTGTGCCGTATTTGGGTATACATGCATCGCAGATCGTGGACAGGATTAACATGGGACGTCCTGGATTGACACCAAGAAGATCCTCAGGGTTGCATTATGCTCCACCCTCACCCCTGACGAAGCCAAAGTCTGGATATATGCCCTACAGATGACAGAATGTGGATGAATTTACAGAGTGGCCCACCCCGACCTAATGCAGGAGGAGAAAGAAGCTGGTCTGGGCAGCTATCATTGCTCGGGTGGCCTAGCCAACTTGATTCCACTTCATGGGAAAAGCCAGGACTTCACTTGAAGAAGACGTCAACACTCATAAGAGATCTACCTGGCGGGATATCCCAACGGCGAGGATGCCCGAGCACCTGCACCTACCCAGGAAGCTCACTCCTCATTACAGAAGAAGGGGAATGAAAATGAAGATGACCGAGAAAGGCTCCAGTCGGAGCTAGTAGCCATGATGCACCATGCCCTTCGGCGAGAGAAAGCAGACCCCCACACAAACCACATCAGAAGGGATCCAGGCAAGAAGAAAAGGACCCTATGCTACAGCTGCGAAGGAAGGGGCCACGTGACTCAGGAGTGCCCAAACCCGAAGGATATATAAGAGGCTCTCAGGTCAAGGATATCCTAGAAGCCATTCACGACGTCATCTGCAGTCATCCGGAATGTGCAGTTCCGGCTGTATGTATATGATTTACCTTGTACAGTATCACTTTCATATCTAGTACAGTCACTTATGCATATGTAATATCTCTCTATGAGTAAGATTCATATTAGCATCCAGGCAGTCATATTAGTTATGTCATATAGCCACTCTGGCAACTCAAGCCTGGGGCTCCTCTCACCAGAGGGCCAATACATGTTTGTGTACCACGAGACAGAGCTATCACCCTGTAGGCTCTGCTTCATGCCTGTATCCCATATCCTTCTCAATAAGAACCTATATATCTACAGCGTGTCTACTTACTCCCCAACCCAAGATAGGCCTGTTGTGCATCTATGGAGTTAGCTGGGACACACATAACATGGCGCAGTGTGTATTAAGAGAAGTTTATGTGGATTTCGCCAGACGCCGCCAGCCGCCATTGTCCACACACCCTGCATCCCAGCCACCGTCTCACTGCTTGGATTACAGTGTTATAGTGCTCAACAGTGCGGTGCCGACGTTCCCAGTGCAGTGCCAGTGATATTATATGTGCCAGTGCTATATTGTGTGCTTTATTTTATATGTATTGTGTGTGGCATAAGCATAACGCCCCCACAAGTCCGAGCCACGAGAGAGCGGGGCGTGAGATCCTCCCCCTCTGACTGCCAGCAAGATACTGAGGTGAGGGAGGTCGCGCACCACCGGCACCGCTCCACCGCTCGGTACATACGCACGCACACACACTGGGCACACACACAACTGGCAAACTTTTATTTCATCACCCAAGCATTCCCTTCAGTGCTAATTGTAATTGGGTTTTATACATTGGTGAGGATACAGCTGGTGTGTATTCTAAATATTCTGCTGTTTTTGCCAGTCATTTTGATACCCCACTTGTATATGTGAGAGGCTAATAACTGTGTGTTTGTTATCTCCCTGTCTGTCTGTCACCCACACAAGATGTCAGACTCTGGTCATGTACAGGACGAAGGGGCAGGAACAAACTTGCCTTATGATGGGGAGGAATACACACCTTATTATCAGCACCCTCAGTCCCCAACCACACCTTCAGCCCCTTCTTCAGCTGATTTCCTGCAATTTTTCAAATACCTGGAGGAGTCTCGCAGGTATGATGAGCAGAGGAGACAAGAGGAGGAGGCCCGCCGAGATCGTGTCCTGGAGGAGTCTCGCAGGCATGATGAGGCTATAAGGAGACAGGAGTTCCAGAGCTTATTTCAGCTGTTGGCTCCCACCAGGACCCCTCCCGACTCCTCCACACCTGCTGGTCACCTTGGCGGACAGCAGCCACATTCTTCTCCACATCCCTCACAAAATCCTCCACCACAGAAGGCTACGGCCCAGACACCACCACCATTGAAGCCTGACGCTACATTCCAGATGTTCCGGGAGTGGAGGAGACGCTGGGACGACTATGCTGTCATGGTGGACCTGTCCAACCTGCCTGCGGCCAAACAGATGATACAACTACGCATGTGCCTGACTCTCGAGACACAGCGTGTCTTAGAACACACCCTCCAGATCGCTCCCTCCACAGACAAGACTGTTGAAGAGGTGTTGGACGCCCTGCAGCTTCATATCAAGAGTCTAAGGAATGAGGCACTCCGGCGTCGTGAATTGTTGAGCTGCAGACAGCATGAAGGGGAAACTTTTGCAGAGTTCTACGTCCGCCTCAAACGTCTCGCAGAAGAAGTGGATGTGTGCCCTGGTAACTCACCCATCTGTGTGGAGACACAACTCAAGACTATCATCCTCATGGGCCTCAGGGACAAGGAGTTAGTCCAGAAACTCATCGCCCTGGACTCCAAGTCAATACTACAGGATGTCGTCACTACGTGCCGCTCGTATGAGGCTGCCAAATCTGCGACCACGGCCATTAGTGCGCCCCATGAACAAGTAAGGGCCGTCTCTTCATACAAGAAAAACAAGAAACAGGGCAGTGACAGGACCCAACCCCCCAAGCCTCCATCGAATGCAGCTGATGCCTGCCAGAGTTGCGCTCGCCGACACGGGCCTGACAAGTGTCCCGCTGCTGGCAGCACCTGTAACAACTGTGGGTGCCACGGTCACTGGGCTCAGACAGCTAAGTGCCCTGCTCACAAGGTTCAGTGCCGCATCTGTTGTCTTCTGGGGCATTATGACAAGTGTTGTCCGTCGACTAAGAAGAAGGAAAGACGCCAAGGTGGCCCCCTCAGGCGATACGGGTGCCCCTTCCAACTCTGGCAAGCCCCCCGACGCTAGGAGTAATAGCTGTCGTCAGGTGGGATCGACTCCTTCTACAGCTTCGACGCCGCAACCCATCTGTGTTACCCTCTCCTTTGGCAACGCTACATCCCGCCTACGGATGTTACCGGACACGGGCGCCGACGTCACCGTGATTGGCCGGCGTCACCTTGAGGATTTGGCTATCCCCATGAGCAGCCTGCGAGCCCCTTCGCCCACGACAACGTTCACGGCGGACGGCTCCCCGATGGCACCTGCTCTGGGGGTATTTCAGGCTACCCTCACCCTGGGACAGAGAGTGTGTACTGCCCTGATCCATGTGCATGAGGGTGTCCAGACTCCTCTGCTTTCATACAGCCACTGCAGGGAGTTAGCCATCATACCTCTGGCATTCCCAACGCCCATACAAGAGGTCAAGCACGTCAACAGGTGTAAGGCTACACCACTTCCAGTCTCCACGTCGCCCGCTGAAGCCAAGAATTACTTCCTGCGGGAGTTTAGCGACGTATTGATGTCCAAAGACGACCTAAAGACTTTGCCCCTCAAGCCTATGGTGGGTCAACCCATGAGGATCCATCTTAAAGAGGGAGCTGAGCCCTTTGCCATCCATACTCCCCGACAGATTCCCTTTGCCTTTAGGGACCAATTCAAGCGAGAGTTGGAGTCAATGGTGGCCCAGGGCATCATCAAGCCTGCTAGAGACAACCCCTCAGAATGGTGCCACCCCCTCGTCGTTGTTGGTAAGGACAGCGGAGGAGTGCGCATCACCGTCGACCTCTCCAAACTCAACAAACATGTGTCCCGACCAGCTCACCCTTCGCCTACTCCCTCCGCAGCAGTTCGTGGTGTCGACCGAGGAGCTCGCTACTTCACCAATGCGGACGCCCTCTGTGGTTACTGGCAGATGGAGTTGGCTGAAGAGGACCAGCACCTGACCACCTTCATCACGCCGTATGGACGCTTCAAGCATTGCAGAGGACCCATGGGATTCACAGCTACGGGCGACGCCTTCTGCTACAGGGGTGATATGGCTCTACAAGGTGTGCAGAGGTGCGCTAAGGCCCCTCCGCCCTTTGATGAGCCCCAAGAGGACATTTGTGTGGACTCCTGACCACGATGAGGCCTTCAGGCGAGTCAAGTTAGCCCTTGTCAGTCCTCCTGTTCTCGCACACTTCGACCCAGACCTACCCACCATTCTTCAGACTGATGCATCGCGACTCAACGGCATTGGGTATGCCCTCTTGCAGGACCACGGCAGTGGCCACCTAGGGCTCATCCAGTGTGGCTCTCGGTTCCTGGCGGACGCTGAGACCCGCTATGCTACTATCGAGTTGGAGATGTTGGCTGCTGTTTGGGCCATGTCCAAATGTCGACTGTGTGACGTTAACCACTCCGTTAGAACCGCATGGCTTGTCCTACAGTGATTCACTAGGATCGCCAGGGCAGTGGATGGGGCTACAGTTTATGTATTAGAGTGCGCTTTATTTCATATGAAAGCTCATGTCATGGGCAGTCCAGAAAGGCTCTTTGTTTTCACCCATGTCAAGGCTTTATATATTTAATTGTAAAAGTATATTTTATCATTAACTAGATGGGATCTGGGAGAGAGAGGAGAGAGAGTAGAACAGAGTGAGAGGGGGGCGCCCAGTGTTTTTGTCCCGCTCGATGACGTCACGGCTGGCTGCCTCGCGGGGGTTGGTGCAGAGAGGTCCTTACCATGGTGCAAGCTCTCTTGCTAGTGGCTAGAGGACTTGTAACCGCTTTTTTCCCCACGCGCCTCGAGCTAGTGCGAGTATATATACAGTTCCTCGCCACTCTCTCCCTCAGATCTGGTTTCTAGAACGCATCTATCTCATCCCTTGCTACCTGTCCCCTGCTCTGCCCCTGAGAATCTTTTCCTCTGCCTATCTCTCTCATTTTCCATATCTTTCACAACTTAATTATTTATACCCCCTCTGGTTAACTCTGCAAAATCAGCTTCATGCTGGCCAGTTGTATTGTGCGTTAAGGTCTGATATAACCCATGTATGTTAGTGTTAAGATAAGTTGATCACGAAGCATTGGTTGGCATTCATATTGTTTATTACCGCTTCCTTTAATTATTAGTGTTTTGCTGGATTAGATAATGCTAGACTAGGGGTCGGATATTATAAGGTATTGTTTCCTATGAGTGCTGGCTTTAGGAAAAAGCTGCTGCACGAATATCTGAGAACTGGAGTTGATTGGGTAAATTCTAGTCTGTGTGCCATTGAGAATAGAGCATGCACGAATGAGGGCTTTTTGCCTATACCATTCTGCACTGTTCTAGTCTCGATTGTTTGTCTTTGAGAAACGCCAGGAGAACGCTTAATACTTCGGTATTAAGGTTTCTCAAGAGAGCTACCCTTCATTATAACGTAATATTTGACGCACAGACTTTATCAGTCACAGTAGACATTAGGCTAGGCAATTACTCTTTTTATGCATACCCATTTATGATTACACAAGCATTTCGCAGCCTAGTTTGATGTATTGAGACACAAACGACTTAGGCTCTTTTTGTTGATAGGAATACTGCATTGTTGTGGCGATTATTATTATTGTTGTAGTGTTTAGGATATCTTGGCTCCGACGGCATTATTCTGCCTTTTTGTGTGCATAGCCTGCACGAGCATTGTTCCGCTGCCTGCCTTTTTGGGTTCCATTTCCGATACGAGCATCTTTATAGCATCTAACATTTAAAGAAGATCCCTTGTTAGTGTTGAAGGACTTTAGTGCACTTTCTTTCATGCAGGAGTGCCTGACATTTATTGATTAAAGTAACGTAAGCTGTAACTTCTCTTACCACCTTACTTTGTATACCATAACCAAGCACCTTCGGTTATAGGTAGTAATAGGCTGTTTTCACATAAGCCTAGAGTAGACGCACATTTATTGAGAGTTTGATAGCCTATTATTGCATATAGAACTCTGTAGAGTATTTGTGTTCTTTGTTCACTGGGAATATACATCAGAGGTTGGATCTAGCGCTTTCCGTTGTAGCATTTATGCCATTACTAGTCCAATGAATAAGAGCCCTGATATATTTGAGCCCCAGTCGTAACAAATGGCGACCTTGCCTAGGATTTGGTGAACCTACATTTATTAAGCAGGGAACATTTGTTGTTTTGGGGAATATTTTGCGGGGATAAGCAAGAATAATTTTTTTTTGCAACATAGTATAGCCCTTGAGTATTTCCGAGAATTTTTGTGTGTATATGGAGGTATACGAGTTTGGGGTGCTTCTTTTCTGAATATTGTGGTGAGAAATTTTTGAGAGCATCATGTCTTATACCTGATCAGAGGAGAATGGAGACACAGTACGTAATGTCGAAACTGAGGAACAGCAGCATGATGAAAGGGTTAATCGGGTGAACTGTGAGGAGGATGCTAGGATATTTTTGCAATGGCCTGTTACTGCCGAGCGGTTGGAGGTCATGGATCGGTACGGTCTTCAATGCCTGGCCACAGCTATCGGTCATGCGGTTACTAGCAGCATGACCAATGGTAACTTGATAACGTGTGTACTGGGCAGGGTGACTGGTGAACGAGATGGGTTGAGTGCTCGGAGCCCTTCGGCCATGCTTCCCCTACACTCGACTCCCAGCCATCCCAGTAGTTTGCCGACCCCGGGTACGCTTCCGCAGTTGGGTGGTGATTGGCAGGGTGGGTTGCCCCTGGGGGGACCACCGGTAATTTCAAACAGTGTAGCACCTTCACCTCCTCAAGGGTTAACTCCAGAATTATTGCTTCAGCTCGAATTAGCTAAGATCGAAGAGAGAAAGGCTATCAGGGTATGTGAGCTTCAGCAGCAAACAGAGCTAGCAAAAATCCAAGCTGATTTAGAGTCGACTAGGTACTGTGCCGACATGGATGTAGAGAAGTCGCGAGTAGAGACAACGGGACAGCGAATTGGGGCTGGTAACCGTGTTCATGAGCAGTCTCTCTCTCACTTATTGAAACTGGTTCCGGTGTTTGATGAGAGTGGTGTAACAGAATTTTTCACACGCTTTGAGAAGAAGTGCCAGGAACACCAGTGGCCAGAGAATAAATGGGCAGCACTTGTATCCTCTAGATTAATAGGCAAGGGTCTTAAAGCCTACGATGCGTTACCTTTGGAGTTATGTATTGTGTACGAGGATCTCAAGGAGGCTGTCCTGAGGGCTTACGAACTGCAACCAGAAACGTACCGTTTGAAGTTCCGGGGTGTAACTAAGGGAAGAGATAGCACCTTTTTGGAACACGCCCGGGACTTGTCCGATGCTATGGGGAACTGGCTCCGATCTGAGAAGGTCACAACATTTGATGAAATTAAGCAGTTAATGATGTTGGAGCAGTTCTTTAACACCTTACGAGCGGCCTATGCGGTTTATTTATGTGTACCGCACAGCGGGGTGTTTTTAGCCAAAATAGGGCTGTTTACGTGATCATTTTCATGCCTAAATAAGACCCAGAACGTAAAACAAGTACCTATCCCTGAAAGGGCATAAACAGAGCTTTCGAATGACACCATAACGATCCTTGTATGATGGATAGTTTTCTTGCAATAACCGTGCAACGCGAGTGCAAAAAGCAGGTAATTCGGTACTTTCAGTACATAATTGAGTATGTAGCGAGTGAGAGAGGGAGGAGGGAGCTGAGATTTGTGTCAGTAGGTTCGCCGCGGTGGTCTGGAGCAGTCATACGCTCGCTAGTCTCCTGCCACCACTTGTCTCTCTCTCTCAGCCACATTACGTGCTGAAATTGCCACTCGAGTTATGTCGAGCGCCGCCACATAGTCCAGCTTTTTTTAACTCGACTTATGTTGCTCGCCGCTAATTAAGGGTTAAGAGCACGGGCGGTGATCTAACTTTGAACTTGAAGGAGAAAAACCCAAGAACTCTAGTAGAAGCAGCAGAAATGGCTGACCTACGGCTGTCGTTGATTCGGGGTTGCGGGTCCTCACAGAAGTACGATGCAAGTGCTAGGGACCGTTATCCTCCCCCTCCCCGTAACAATGACACATTTAAACAGAAGAGCCATGAAACTAAAACTGAATCCAAACCTTACACCACACCGTATGTGAAAAGTCAGGGGCCTTTTACATCACAGTATAAGCCGAAACCGAAATTTATGTGTTTTAGGTGCCACCAGGAGGGTCATAAGGCAAATGAGTGCCCTAGTCGACCTCCTCCGGCAGCCGTGTCTTTTGCTCACGGCATTGGAGTGTTCAAGAGGACATCGGAGTTTGTTAGAGGCATTTCTTCCGAGGTAAATACTCTGCCAGTGCAGAAGGATCCGGAAGGCTTATTCCCTGTCCGTGATGCCTTTAGTGACCACAGGGGACTCGGTTGTGTGGAGTGGGGGGGTAGAAGACATGAGGTGAGAATTTTGCGTGACACTGGGGCATCGCAAACACTGTTGAGGAATTTTACTGGTAAACCTGTCAATACGGCGCGGGTGGTTGTGGTTCAGGGAGTTAATGCGACAAAGTCATACCCGCTTGTAAGAATGAAGGTGGAAGTTGATGGTGTGACTCAGGACCTGGATGTAGGAATTGTGGAGAAGTTACCTGTTGGGGGCGTCGACCTCCTTCTCGGCAACGACTTTGCGGGACCTACTTCTGAGGCTCCACCCTTGGTCGTTGCCGAGAAGCCGGCCGACGTGAGTAGGGAGGAGCAGGAGGGGGTTGAGAAGTGTCCGGGGCAGCCTATGGCGTGTGTTGTCACCGGAGATTCTGCATCCAGGGAGTCACATTCTGGTCAACAATCTTTAGATCAGCGGAGGAAGGGTACCGAGAAGGGGTTGGAAGTTGATGCGGTTGAGAGTTTAGTATCAACGGACCTTCTCGGGGACTCAGTATTAGGACCAAATATCGAGTCTGAAGAAGACCCAGTAACTGTTGTGGAAAAGGCAGAGGATGGGCTTAAAAAGACGAAAGAGTTGAAGGAGGACAGTGATGCACAGTTGGGAGATGTAGCAACAAGGTACCCTGACGCGTACCCTATGAGAAATTGGTCGGCGAAGACGGTGGTCCGAAACTTACTAGTGTATTTTTCCCGGTATAGTTACCCGCAGGAGATTCAGTCAGACCAAGGATCCAACTTCACTTCTAACCTCTTTGTTCAAACTATGCAGCAGCATGGGATTGTTACGGTTGTGTCATCTGCGTATCATCCGGAGAGCCAGGGTGTGTTAGAGCGATGGCACTCAACCTTAAAATCTATGCTTCGTTGTTATTGCTTTGAGAATGGGAAAGATTGGGATCTTGGCCTGCCATATGTTTTGTTTGCTGCACGGGAGGTACCTGGGGAAAGTTTGGGATTCAGCCCTAATGAGCTCGTCTTTGGACACCGTGTCAGAGGGCCTCTCCATATGGTTAAAGAAACATGGGAGGGTGCAGAAAAACCTTGTTCTATGCTCAAGTATGTCCTCGACAGTCGGGAACGGATGTTGCGCAGTCTGGAGTTGGCTGGCCGTAATTTGACTAGCTCTCAGGCCCTCATGAAGGACAGATACGACCTCAAGGTTGAACTCAGGGAGTTTCACGTGGGTCAGGAGGTGTTGATTCTACTGCCCCTTGTAGGTCACCCCTTATCCGCGAAGTATGCTGGTCCTTATAGGGTGGTGGAGGAGCTATCAGACCTGGATTACTTGGTAGCCACTCCAGACAGACGGAAGCGCAATCAGTTATGTCATGTTAATCCCATGAAGGAGTATGGGAGGCACCCCCCTGAGCCTCTCACTGTGCCTGTGATGATGTTTAGCAGTCAAGGTGGAGAAGGAGAACGGGACAGTCAAGCTCAGGTGGAGGATAACTGGAAGGATAAGAAGTTCAAATGGGCGCCTGAGTGTGAGAAGGTGTTTAGGGAAGTAAAACACCTGTTGTGCACTCACCCGATCCTTAGGGCCCCTGACTTTAGCCTACCTTTCCAACTAGCAACGGAGGCTAGTGGTGTGGGGGCTGGTGCCGTCCTTGTGGAAAAGGACGATGATGGGCTGGAGCATCCTGTTAGTTTCTGCTCGGAGAAGTACAATTCGGCCCAGGGGAGCTGCTCTGTTGTCGAGGAAGAGCTGCTGGCGGTTGTGCTTGCGCTGGGGCATTTCGAGGTCTATGTTCCAGCCTATGGTCCAGTCGTTGTAGTTTACCCAGATCATCACCCTCTCAAGTTCTTGGACCAGTTTCACACTCGGAATATGAGGCTGACCAGGTGGTCACTAAGGTTATTGGTATATAACCTGGACATACGCCATATTGCCGGTTGTGACAACGTGGTTGCAGATGGTCGTTCAAGGGTATATGATCCTGGGTAGATTGACACACGGGTAGCCTCCTGCTTTAGTTTGAATAGTATTTTGCGCTTGGTGCTTGTTGGCTCGCGGTTTTAGCCCAGCGTATTGGGTCGTAAAGCAGGAGTTGAGCGTTTGGTATTGAAGAAAAAACTAGGCTTGCCCCTATAGTGCAGCCGAAATAAACAAATTAAAAAACATAAAAATCAAATAAAAACTCTTTCTTTGATAGTTGAATTTTTTTAGTATGTTATAGCAGTAATTCTGAGTTGCACTCCTCTCAGAATGCTGGGCTAGAGAAGCTCGCTCTTGAGGAGCATAACTACATATAATTTAACCTATGGTGTTGGGGAGGGTTATAATTTTGAAAAAAAAATTGTTTTAGAACTGTGCCAGATATTTTACTGCCGCTGGGTGATGGGAAGTGGAGATATAGCATGGGTTCTAACCATCAGATTTTTGTGAGCCTTGGGGCCTCTGAGAAAAACCTTGGGGGGGGGGGGGGGTGTGATGTTAACCACTCCGTTAGAACCGCATGGCTTGTCCTACAGTGACTCACTAGGATCGCCAGGGCAGTGGATGGGGCAACAGTTTATGTATTAGAGTGCGCTTTATTTCATATGAAAGCTCGTGTCATGGGCAGTCCAGAAAGGCTCTTTGTTTTCACCCATGTCAAGGCTTTATATATTTAATTGTAAAGTATATGTTTTAACATTAACTAGTAATGATGGGATCTGGGAGAGAGAGAGAGAGTAGAACAGAGTGAGAGGGGGGCGCCCAGTGTTTTTGTCCCGCTCGATGACGTCACGGCTGGCTGCCTCGCGGGGGTTGGTGGAGAGAGGTCCTTACCATGCTGCAAGCTCTCTTGCTAGTGGCTAGAGGACTTGTAACAGCTTTTTTCCCCACGCGCCTCGAGCTAGTGCGAGTATATATACAGTTCCTCGCCACTCTCTCCCTCAGATCTGGTTTCTAGAACGCATCTATCTCATCCCTTGCTACCTGTCCCCTGCTCTGCCCCTGAGAATCTTTTCCTCTGCCTATCTCTCTCATTTTCCATATCTTTCACAACCTTTATTAATATTATACCCCCTCTGGTTAACTCTGCAAAATCAGCTTCATGCTGGCCAGTTGTATTGTGCGTTAAGGTCTGATATAACCCATGTATGTTAGTGTTAAGATAAGTTGATCACGAAGCATTGGTTGGCATTCATATTGTTTATTACCGCTTCCTTTAATTATTAGTGTTCTGCTGGATTAGATAATGCTAGACTAGGGGTCGGATATTATAAGGTATTGTTTCCTATGAGTGCTGGCTTTAGGAAAAAGCTGCACGACATATCTGAGAACTGGAGTTGATTGGGTAAATTCTAGTCTGTGTGCCATTGAGAATAGAGCATGCACGAATGAGGGCTTTTTGTCTATACCATTCTGCACTGTTCTAGTCTCGATTGTTTGTCTTTGAGGTACGCCAGGAGAACGCTTAATACTTCGGTATTAAGGTTTCTCAAGAGAGCTACCCTTCATTATAACGTAATATTTGACGCACAGACTTGAGATTTGCACTAGGCTAGGCAGCACGCCATGCGCACCAGTATCTCGTATCATTGACTCTAGCTAGACTTTATCAGTCACCGTAGACATTAAGTATATTAACATAATTACTCTTTTTATGCATACCCATTTATGATTACACAAGCATTTCGCAGCCTAGTTTGATGTATTGAGACACAAACGACTTAGGCTCTTTTTGTTGATAGGAATACTGCATTGTCGTGGCGATTATTATTATTGTTGTAGTGTTTAGGATATTCTTGGCTCCGACGGCATTATATATTCTGCCTTTTTGTGTGCATAGCCTGCACGAGCATTGTTCCGCTGCCTGCCTTTTTGGGTTCCATTTCCGATACGAGCATCTTTATAGCATCTAACATTTAAAGAAGATTCCTTGTTAGTGTTGAAGGACTTTAGTGCACTTTCTTTCATGCAGGAGTGCCTGACATTTATTGATTAAAGTAACGTAAGCTGTAACTTCTCTTACCACCTTACTTTGTATACCATAACCAAGCACCTTCGGTTATAGGTAGTAATAGGCTGTTTTCACATAACATTAAGCCTAGAGTCGACGCACATTAATTGAGAGTTTGATAGCCTATTATTGCATATAGAACTCTGTAGAGTATTTGTGTTCTTTGTTCACTGGGAATATACATCAGAGGTTGGATCTAGCGCTTTCCGTTGTAGCATTTATGCCATTACTAGTCCAATGAATAAGAGCCCTGATATATTTGAACCCCAGTCCTAACAACTGTATTTACAGGGTCTACAGGATTTCACACTGATGACTGACCACCGCCCCCTCATCCCTATCATCAATCACTACACGTTGGACGCTGTGGAGAATCCCCGCCTCCAACGCCTGAAGGAGAAGACCTCACCCTATATCTTCAAGGCCGTGTGGCGTGCCGGCAAGTTGCTCTGCATCCCTGATGCCCTGTCTCGAGCCCCGGTCAGCCACCCCACGCCAGAGGATGAGATCGCTTGTGCCGACGCCGCCACCTACCTCAGGACTATAGTGACAACCAAGGACGTTATCAACTCAGGACGATCTTCGGCACGATCTTCGGCACCAGACGCAGACAGGACGCTACTGGATCTCCGGGTCGCGGCAAGAGCGGACCCTGCGTATGTTCGTCTACTCGACTGTATGACCTCAGGATTCCCTGCCAACCGATACGACCTTCACAATTCCTTGCTCCCATACTGGAAGATACGGGACGAACTCTACGCTGATGATGACCTCGTCCTGTATGGAGCTCGGATCGTGGTTCCTGCAGCCCTCCGCCGACGCACCCTACAGCATCTTCATGACGGCCACCGTGGTGTGGAGGCCACTAAACGCAGGGCGAGGCAGGCTGTCTTCTGGCCGGGGATAGATTCCGACATCACCAACACTGTTCAAGCGTGTGAGTCGTGCCAGATCCTTCATCATTTGTTTCACACATTATTGTTCACCCATCCTCTCCACTTTCCAAAACTAACCTGACATACTTGTTTTTTGGTACAATTATTTCTAATACTTCATCTATTCCAGCTTTACGGATTGTCGGCGACTAAACCGGCTCCCCCTCCGGGTCCTCACTTGGAGGGTGGGTGGCTAGACACCCTGCAGGACTAAAAGCAATACCTGTCAAAGGGTGGATGAACTATATATTAGTAAACAGCCATCTAGCACACCTATGGTATTTTACCATGATGGATGTTTAGGATGTTGCCATAGCCTGCACCAAGGTCTTCTATTGTCCGTTTTCATCCATCCCGGCTGTTTGGTGCACAGCAACTTTCCTTCCTTTTCCTGCAATCTCCTGTTTGTTTTTCCCCACGGTGGTTAGCAGGCCAATGAGGAAGACTTTTGAGTCTGGTGGATTTTTCAGGAGATTTGGCATTCTTTTTCTGTTTCTTGTCTTTTCTAAAAAAAAAAAAAAAAAATCCACCGCTACTGATCCCCCCTGGATATGGTGTCTTTGGGGTTTGTTTTATACCTTACCCAGATGTGATGGCTCCGTCTGGGTCGACCTGTTTATATCCATCTTTATGTATTTGTATATGGATTGCTTTCAACTTTTTCTGTTTTTGTTTCTACTTTTGTCCGGTGATATAGAAGCTAATCCCGGTCCTCACAGACAACCCGTTACAAATTGTCGTGTATTTTATTCCAATATTCGTGGTCTCTATAAGAACATCAAGGATCTTACATTAGCATCTGTTGATTATGATATTGTCTTTTGTTCTGAAACCCTTGTCTCTGGTTATAGAGATTATTCTGAACTTCTTAAACCTAACTTCAGTAAACCAGTTCTTATTCGGCATGATTCTATTCCTCGTACTCGTGGAATGAGCTTGTATATTAGATCTGAGTATAATGCTCAGCACTTAACTAAGCATATTTGTAAATGCCATGAGATGCAGTTAGTTAAAGTTTCCAGCAAGTATCATAATCATTACATTTTAGCCTGTACAGAAATTCTGATGTTAACAATGACATATATGACTGCCTCTTAACAGCCATGGCTTCAATACAGTCTGTAGATGTCAAATCATCCTTTATTTTTGTTGGTGATGTCAATGCGCATCATCAAGAGTGGTTGAACTCGGTCTCTCCAACTAATAGAAATGGTCTTGCTGCCTTGGATTTTGCAAACTTATCTGGTTGTGAACACCTAATCCAAGTACCTACTCATATGTCTGGAAATTGTCTTGATCTAGTACTAACAGATATTCCTGGCGTTGTAGAAACCTCCATTCTTGTACCTGTTGGCACTTCCGACCACAATGCCATCATGTGTAAAATTAATCTTGATTTTTCTGTTCCTGATATTACTCTCTCACGTAAAGTCTACCTTAAATCCCAGGTTAACTGGGACAACGTTTGTAATGATGTTTGTAATATTGAGTGGAATCACATACTAAGATTTCATGACCCGATTTCAGCTCTCAACAATTCCCTTCTTGGTATCCTTCGCAAAAGAGTTCCATCAAAAACAATTAAGTCTCGTATCAGGGATAAAGCATGGTTTAATGATGACTGCAAGCGTGCATTTGATGACAAAAAGGCTGCATATCGTCTATGGAGGCGTAATCAAACCCCCTTGCATTGGGAAAATTATGTTTTTAAATGGGCAGCTGCGCAGAGTTTATGATGGTGCTGAGAGGGATTATAACTCCCATCTTCAGGATGTTCAGGCAGGAGCTACACAGCCTCATAAATGGTGGTCTGCTTTGAAATCCGCTTTGTTTGGAATAGATTCCTCCATGCCTCCTCTTTGTGATTCTGATGGCTCCATCTCTTTTGATCCATTATCGAAGGCCAATATTCTATCTAATATTTGTATTAATAAGCAGAGTAATCAGGAATTGTCTTTGCCATTGACATGTTTCCCTAGACCCAACCTCAATTCAATGGCATTCAAATCAGTTGAACTGAAAAGGTACTGGCTGGATCTTGATACCTATGGTGACACAGACCCGGATGGGTTTTTCCCTCTCTTTTTTAAAAAGGTTGCAGTGGTCTTGGCACCTAAATTGGCCGTGGTGTTTAGGTTGCTTTTGAAATCAGGTAGTTTTCCTCTTTGCTGGCGTAAGGCTAGTATCACTCCTATTCCAAAGGGAAAAATTGCTTCATCATCTCCTAATGACTATCGCCCTATCTCCATTACGCCTATCTTATCCAAGCTCTATGAGAGGCTTTTGTCCAGACGCCTTTCCTCTTATTGTAATAGTCATAATTTGATACCAAACTCACAGTTTGGTTTTCGTAAAGGACTGGCTACATGTGATGCGCTTCTGACACTCACCCGTGACTTGCAATCTTCATTGGACCAGGGACATGAGTCTCGTGTCGTGGCTATTGACTTTAGTTCTGCTTTTGATTTAGTCAACCATAAAGCACTTCTGTATAAGTTACAGCTCATCGGTATTGGGGGCAATTTTTTAAGGATCTTTGAAGATTTTTTGACAAAAAGATCTCAGTCTGTGGTCATTGATGGGTGTCATTCCCCTTCTGTTCCTGTTATTTCTGGCGTTCCACATGGCAGTGTCCTCGGGCCTTTGCTTTTTATTATTTTTACTGCTGACCTGTGTTCCGAGCTTGAAAATAAACTAATCTCCTATGCCGATGATACAACGTTATATGCGACAATTCCATCAGCAATAGATCGACACGTAATTGCTACTGCTTTGAATAGGGATTTAGCCAAAATTACATCATGGTGTGAACTTTGGGGTATGAAACTTAATGCTAGTAAAACACACTCCATAATCATCAGCAGATCTCGTACCTTGGATCCTCCCCATCCTTATCTACAAGTTTCTGGCGAGCAAATTGAGAATGTGGATACTCTGCATTTGTTAGGAATTACTCTGGATCCCAAACTTACTTTTGAAAAGCATATTCGTTCTTTCTTCTCTTCCATTTCCCCAAAAATTGGTCGTAAATTTGGTGCCCTTAGTCTTTTATTTAAAGTTTTTAACAACCCTCAGCATCCCTTACATGGGGTTCTGCCTGGGCCCTATGTCCGGGCTCCTGCAACTAGATTCGCATTTTTAAGTCTAGAGTTAATGCGTTTTTGCAGCATTAATTCTAATTTTTAAACTTATTTTATTCTATTTTATTGTATTATATTTATACTTGATATCCTCCACTGCATAATATGTTATGTGTGTTTAACCCATTGGCTGCGGCTATGTTTGTGCTATTTAGGACATATTCAGGCACTCCTGAATGATAAATCAAGCATCTGCATTAATTGAAGTGTATTCTGCCGAAAACTAGACGAAAATAGCTTCAAAATGACACCAGAACGGGCCCCGTACGTGATCTGGTTCACCCGCAGTGGTGCCAGTGAAACGCGGGAACCCCGCTATTATGTAACACTCACTCGCTTGGCTACACTGGTGAGAGAGACAGAGAGAGACCCGCGCGAGACACAGCCTAGCTCAGTGAGCCGCTCGGTGCTCTGAGGGTCGGAGGTGGGCCCCTCACGCTCCCGCCCACTGACACTAAATTTTTGCGTTTTTTACAGGCTTTTAAAGGTTGGAAATTGCTGTAACTTGCCAGGACGTTCCGGAACGTCACCCACAGCGAAAGGGTTAATATATGTATATATACAGTACAGTATACAGTATATGTTTGGTTTTTTCCTAAGTTGCTGTAGTCTCTCTCCAGTGCCGGGTGTTTTGTGTGGATTCATCTTGCTGGTGTTTCTGCACCCTGGTTGGAGACTTCGGCATCTCATATAATAATAATAATAATAATAATAATAATAATAATAATGTAGCCTATAAAGATTAGTATCGACGGCTCGACTCAGCTAATTGGAGAGCGGGCTAAAATTGTTTGTGTTAGTACAGATATCTCAATATTTTATAGCCTTAACACCTTACGAGCGGGTGGTGGAGTATATTTCACTGTGCCACTCAGCGTTTTTTTTTTTACCATAAATGGGGTTGTTTCCGTGCTCTTTTTCATGCATAAACAAGACCCAGAGCGTAATACAAGTATGTATCCGTGAAAGGGCATAAATTGAGCTTTCCAATGACACCCGAACCATCCTACTACGATCACTGGTTGTCTTGCAACGATCGTGCAACCGAAGGGCAAAATCGCTAAAATACGGTAATTTCTTTGTATAATTACGTATGTAGCGAGGGAGTGAGGGTGGATGTAAGTGGGGTACATCTCAATTGGTCCACGGCGGCCGTGGCGAGCGGTCATGAGGTAACCCATGCTCCTCCCGTCACTCGTCTCTCTCTAAGAGCCAATATTGCGCCAAAATTGCACTCGGACTTAAGTCGGGCCCCGCCACATAGTCCAAATTTTTCTATACGACTTAAGTCGGGCCCCGATAGACAAGGGTTAAATATCAATTAATTTTAACCACTAAGTATTACTGGTTAGTGATATCCGAAGACATACACTATAATAACCTAGATACCATAAAATGAAAAACAGAAGATTATTAAAAAGTTGAATCAAATAACAGCGATTGAGTCACAAGATTGGTTGACCAGGTCAGCCAATCTCATATCAGTTGCCTAGCACACATTGACTCCCAATATAGAACTCTATTGCAGGACTATATGTTCTTCAACTATTGACATATAAATATATAAAGACACTTATGATGTTTTAATTATATAAAGGGGCCTAGTTGTTGTGTTAAATTAAATGCATATGAACACTATCATCACCTGAATGTATACTTTACCTATCTATCTATCGCCAGACGCCTTTCGCCTCTTATAAGGGTGCTTTACACAAAACGCCGCCAACCGTACCTGTCCACTGTGAAAAAGACAATCCTTACCAGTCTATTTAACGACTTACATGGTTGACCACTCAACTTAAAGTCCGTCCGACTCAAAGGCCCTCCATGTTTAATTAATCCAATTAATTATACCACTCACCTACAAAACAAATTTATTAATTTTATAATGTTTTTGTTTTTGTTTTTGCAAATGTACAAACTACAAGATTAATGCAGTATGTTGTTAGGTATTATACTACAAATAGAGATTGGTATACAATCATCAGACGAGACACTGTGAACAGGTGAAACAATATTAGAGCATGTTGATCGTTTAAGTTGGGTGGAGATTTATACAGCCTTCTGTCTCACTAACATAATTATTAGATCATGCTTAACCCACTGGATCCCAGCGCCACAGCGTATGCGTCGGCAATGTATGTAACGCTAAATCCCAGCGCCAAATACGTTGCGTTCGCTACTTCGAAATGATTTATTCTTGCCCTATGGTAGCTAGAGGATTGACGATGGTATGGGAAACTACCTTATGATGTTGCCGAACAGTGGCGGTACACAGCAACCCCCTAGCCCATCCGCGCGGGTGAGTAAGGGCGGATGGGGAAAGCCAGTTTACCCCCTTATCCCACCGCCACTTTTGTGCTTATTTATTCTTATCCTATGGTAGCTAGAGGGTTCAAATTCATATGGGATATACCTTATCATGTTGCCCAACAGTGGCAATACTTATCAATTGGCAATACCCAAGTCCTGCTGCGGTGGGAAGTGGGGAGAGAGAGCACGGGAGTGGAAGGACTGTTCGGCCTCCCACCTCCCGCCCGGCCCAGTTGCCTTGTTTACATAGTGAGTTTTGGATGTACCTCGTCGCCTTGCTATGTTTATCGCTCTCCTAACGCTTCCCATAACATAGTTGACTCTCCACCAAGTGGGTTAGAGGAGGAGGAGGATGACCCCGACTCCACGGCATTCCTCAACATTCTGCCAGGTCATGGTAGGGGTAAGAAGAGAGGAGATAGTGTGTCATGTTGCTATGTACACAGCAAGTTTATGTGTACACTGGTCCTCCCCCACTCCCACTGCTTTCACCACCACCTCCCCTGTGGAGGTGGTGGTGGTATTCTCCACTAAGAATACGTCAAAACCAATATTTCTAAGTCAAAAGTGCCTAAAACAATGTTTAACACTCATATTCTAACTATAAAATATACGGTAAAGTATATAATCAATAAACAGAGTACGTGAGAGAGGCATAATAGAAGTGAGAGTGAGTGAAAGGGAAGTCGGGTGTCAGTTAGCTGGCAGTGTGTACGTGCGTGAGTCCATGAACAAGATGGCCGCCAGCTCGCCAGACATCATGGTAACCAGGACGCGCGCAAGGCTTGCCACACCCTCGACACTTATAAAGCTTGAATCTATGCACTTATCACACTATAACTTCAATTACAATGACAATATGTGTTACATGTTGCTAATATCTGAACTATGAAGGCACACATGATGCTCGGGAGGTGTAAATAACCGTCACTCGAAAACTGGACGCATCGTACATCTGCCATGCTGCCGCGCTCAGCTGTGTCCTGCCGGGCGGGAAGCTTGAAGGCCGCCCGGCATCAGCTGATGGCTGAGGCTGCCCCCCTCACCATAGGACCCCAAAATGACCGAGGTGAGTGTTTTTTTGGTGTGTTATTCTTCATTTCTCACCTATTTAAGCTATATATAAAAACAAAAAAAAGGCCAAATCTGCTGGTCTCTCAGTGTACATTTAATCTAAACTAGCTGGGGTTCAGTGGGTTAATCCTTTCAGTACTTTACCGGAGACGTATTATTTGTTTATTTTCAACTAAATTTATACAATTTTATTTTAAGCTTAAGACTGAAACATAGTAGCTTAAAGGATGAATTAAAATATTATGTAGCCTTATCATGTGTAGAAGTTCTTCCTAAGCCGAATAAAATTGTATAATAGTTGTCAGAATTTAATGAAAAAGACGTCACCGGTCCTGCATGGCAGTAATCTTGTCGTGGTCATATTTTTGTTTTTCCTATGTGAATGAGGGAGACAAAAGGCATAGCTGCCTGCAGCGAGTGCCTCCCCCAGATTTCAAAGAGTGACAGGGCCGAAATCAAGGGACGTTCGAGCTAAAATGCCTGGACACATGGAGTTTGAAGCAATTGAAGTCATAGGAAGAGGGAATGACTGATTCTGGGAGAGAGTTCCAGAGCTCAGCAGTTAATAGAAGAAAGTCTGAGAATAGCGTTTCACTCTTGGGTTTGAAAGTTGCACAGAGTAGGGGTGGGATTGTGTTGCAAGGCGTGTACTATGTACCCTACGTAGAGGAGGTGGTATACACTGGGAAAGCTCTGAGTAACACTGATTATTGTAGTAGCGATAGATAGAATAGCGAGAGAGATGCAACATTGTGGCGAAGAGAGAGAGATTGCAGAGAGTTGGTGAGTGGACGGGAGTTAATGATACGAAAGGCTTTCCTTTCTACTTTGTCTAGGAGTGCGGTGTAAGAGGATCCTCCCCACACATGTGAACAATACTCAATACAAGGACGCAGTGTGCCCCTGTACAGAGCAAGAAACTGCGTAGGGGTAAAGAACCCCTTGAGGCGGTTGAGCACACCCAGCTTCTGGGAGGCTGCCTTAGGGAGACTGGTAATATGGTCTTTCCAAGTGAGAGCAGAAGAAAAAGAGACACCGAGAACATTTAGAGAAGATGAAGGGTTGATTTTTGTATTGTTGAAGAATAAGGGATAGTCCTCTGGGTGGTTTCTGACGGGTAGTAAGATGGATAAATTTGGTTTTGGAAGCATTAACTATAACAAGGTTTTCTCTACCCCAATTGGAAATAGTAGCTAGATCAGAAGATAAGCGTTTCATGGCTTCATTACGTTTGTTTTTGAGGGACTGCTGGCTTGGGCGTTCTGGAAAACTAATTAAGTGGTGTAAGGTAGAGTCGTCTGCATAAGAATGGATGGGAATGGATGTACAGTTGAGAAGATCATATATGAAAATTAGAAAGAGAATAGGATATAGGGCAGAACCCTGAGGAACACCGGAGTTGATAGGATGGCCGTCCACAACCGCAGCTATGGAACGGCCGGAAAGGAAATTAGAGACAAAGGCACATATACCGAAGGAGGGCAGTTTGGAAATTAAAGATTTGTGCCAGACTCTATCGAAGACCTTCGATATGTCTAGTGCTACAGAAAAAGTCTCACCAAAGTCCCGAAAGCTGGATGACCAAGAGTTAGTAAGATAGGAAAGAAGATAACCAGTAGTGCGACCCTTAAGGAAGCCATACTGGAGATCTGAGAGCAGATTATGAGAAGAGAAATGCATAAGAAATTTGAAAGCAAGAATAGGCCTAGTTTCAAAAACTTTAGAGATACAAGAGATGAGAGCAATTGGACGATAGTTGTAGGGTTGAGAGCGGTCACCCTTCTTTGGGACAGGTTGAATGAGAGCAAGCTTCCAGCAAGAAGGAAAGACGTTAGAGGAGAGACAGAGACAAAGAGTTTGCCTAGGCAGGGGGTCAGCACGGAAACACAGTTTTTAAGTACAACAGAGGAACACCGTCCTGAGCGTACGTCTTCTTAATATTAAGCCCAGAGGGTGTAGAAAGTACATCTTTAGAAGAGATTAGGATATTAGGCATAAGTACAAAGGAAATCAAGCAACAACAGTTCTGGAGACCCTTCTAGACTGCTTGTCCTCCAAAACACTGAGGATCAATTGTCCAAACAGTGGTTTAGAGTAGGTAAGGGAACATTGGAAAGGGAACTACTGCCCTGGAACTAATGTTCGTGGCACGATTAGTAAGTTACTAGGGGACAGATGGGCTAGTAACTGAGGGGGGGATAAAATAAAGTTATTCATTTACAAACGCAGTCAGTCGCGGGTTTGATGCAAGATATTTGTCTAGGAGAAGTTTAAATGAATCAACGGTGCTGCAGTCTATAACGTCTCGGGGAAGCCCATTCCACAAGTTGCAACTCGATTGAAGAAGAAATTCTTAGATTCATGGGAGTTAAAAGATTTACCGATAATTTTGCAACCAACCGTTTCCCCGCGTATAATTAGATTGGTCGATAGTGAGGTACTTACTACAGTTCATTTTGTCGATGCCTTTGATGATTTTGAACACTTGAATTAAGTCGCCCCTTAATCTGCGCTGGGTTAAAGGAAATAGATTTAATTCTCTAAGATGCTCCTCGTATGGTTTGTTCTTTAGGCTAGGTATCATTTTGGTAACTCTACGTTGAACTCGTTCTAGCTTGTCTATATCTTTTTGGTAATAAGGGCACCAGGATTGAATGCAGTATTCCAGAAGAGGGCGGACTAAGGATTTGTAAAGGGTTAGGATAACTTCTTTTGATTTATGCTCAAATGACCTGCCTATAAAGCCAATTATTTTGTTTGCTTTCTTAACAACTTCTGAACATTGTTGACTCGGTTTTAGGTTACTCGATATTGTTACTCCCAGATCGATTTTTCAGTTTACATTCTTAAGCTTAGTGCCATTCATTGAATAGTTTGCATTCTCATTTTGGTATCCGATATGTAGTACTTTACATTTATTCGCATTGAAACTCATTTGCCAAATTTGGGCCCAACGTGACAACTTATCTAGATTGTGTTTCATATCGTCAACTTGTTCTTTTGAGAGTACGTTATTTGCAATTTTTGTATCGTCAACAAAGTTTGAGATTGTACAGGTGAGGCCCTCATCTATGTCGTTGATGTAAATTAGAAAGCGAATTGGTCCTAGTACCGATCCGTGGGGTACCCCGCTACTTACATTGGTCCATTTAGATGCCTTACCGTTTATGACTACTCTTTGCTTTCTGTCGCGGAGCCAATTTTCTATCCATTTTAAAACACCGTCTTGTATTCCATGCGCTTTTAGTTTTAGCAGTAAACGTTTGTGGGGAACTTTGTCAAAGGCCTTTTGAAAATCAAGGTATATAATATCTACAGCTTTACTCTCATCATAGAGGTTGAGGATATCGTGGAAGAAGTCTAAGAGGTTTGTTAAACAGGAACGTTTGCTACGAAAGCAGTGTTGAGTATCTTTAGGTGTGTTAGTTTCCTCTAAGTGATATACGAGTCTGTCTCTTATGAGCGTTTCTAGCATTTTACATACAACTGAGGTTAAGCTAATTGGACGATAGTTACTGGGCACGGATTTGCTTTTTTTGTTTAAATCGGTGTTATGTTAGCTAGCTTCCACTGATCAGGCATAGTTCCAGACTGCAAGGATTTATTGAATAGCAATGTCAGTGGTTTGGAGAGCTCATCCTTAGCTTCCTTTAGAACTCTAGGTGAGATTTTATCAAGTCCGGGCATTTTATTTACCTTGAGTTTATCTAAACATTTCACTACTTCTCTCTCTGTAATGTTGATATTGCTTAGAACATTCGAATGATCTATCTGAATCGGCGATGCTGTAGGGATATCAATGAGGTCTTCTGGTGTAAAAACTGATGCAAAGAAGGTATTGAGGGCATTACTCATTTGTACTTTGTCTTTGGTATATTCTCCATTTTCATCGACTAACGGTCCTACATTTGAAGTAACTACTCTCTTCTTTCTGATATAACTATGAAATTCTTTTGGGTTTGTTTTACTTTGATTCGCAACATGGAACTCCAGGGTCTTTTTACTTTGCTTAATTAACCTTTTGGCTTTGCATCGTAGTCCTACGAATGTCACCCGTTCTTCGTCATTTTGTGAGGATTTTAATCTATCATTAGCAAACATTTTAGCAAGCATACAGTTTGAAATATCTTTAAGTAGGAGAGAGGGGGGTGTTGAGGGAGGAATAGCACCGCAATCATACAAGGTAGAGTTTCTGGCAAAAGTTTGAGCGAAGAGTTCAGCTTTGTCAGAGGAAGAAGTGATGGTTGTGCCATCAGAGTGGAAAAGGGGAGGGAAAGACGAGGAAGAAAAGTTGTTGGAGAGGTTTTTGGCTAGATGCCAGAAAGCTTGGGAAGAGCTAGAGTTGGATAGTTCAGTACATTTATTATTGATGAAAGAGTGCTTGGCAAGTCGAAGAACAGATTTGGCTTGATTCCGGGCAGAAATATAGGAAGAATGAGACTCTTGAGTATATCTACGTTAATAATGTGTTATAGAATATATTTAGTGTGCGTTCAGTTTCGGATATCGCTTACTATCGATCCTTAAATGTAAAAGTAATTGCACTATACTGATGAATATTAACCTCTATAACTCATAAACGACTAGAGTAATCAAGCTAAATATTTTATCATTTGGAAAGGGCTAGCCAGGGAATAGGTGGAGCTCATTTGCTCCAGCCCTTTTTAGTTATAGAGGTTAAGGTTAATATTTTCTGGACTACCTATTTGAACCAGGGTATAGCAAATAATATATATATATATATATATATATATATATATGTACAGTACTGTATATGATATATATATAGATAAAAGCATATAACAACTATAGGGTATGAACTGGTCTGTTATAATATCCAAGGTTATATAAATAATATATTAGTACGTTCTAAAAAAAAAAAAAAAAAAAATCCTTGTGTCTCTTTTTCAAAATGAAATGCATAACAACACAGCAGAGTAGTAAACACAGGGTGGCTAAATGTCTCCTTAATGACCATAATAAAAACATCTGCCACGTCTCTCTTTATGATTTTGAACAAAATGTACTATAAATGTCCATATGTATTGCGTTTGAACACTAATTTCTTATTTTTTTTAGTAGGTTTTGTTAGGCAGTCAAACAGTATCCTTATTTAATCCATTGCTAATAATTGCAAAAGAATAATGGATGTAGAGATCTTCGAATTCTTGTATCTGCCCTAGCCTGTGTCAGTGCAACAAGATGTTTAAACAACAATTGATATAATTCTGCAGCAGTGATGTGAATGATGGCATATATTGGCATATTGGTTTTTTTTTAAGCTTAACTATAGGCTAGTTTGAAATTTAAATATAATTCCATAATGGAATGCCATAATCAGGGAAGCAATATGAATTATGCAGATATATAAGTGTATCCTTATGTTCATATTTAAAATATCTAGTATTAGAATTAACAGATGAATACACATTGTTTAATCTCATTTGAATGTATTCTGTGTCCAAAAATTTAGAGTGTAAGCAATGCCCAAACTACTTATTCATTGTTATTAATTCCAGAACATAATTCCCAAGCTGAAGTCCGTCGGGTTCCACTTAGGCCTACATTCATTTAAAAAATTACACATTTTGACTTTTGATTATTTACTGTTAACTTAGGTTCCATAATGCACTGACTCTGTTTAATATATAGCTTATCCACACCTGGAATAGATGGGGCTACAAGAACCAAACATCATTTGCGTAAGCTACGATGTTGCATCTCATTAGTCCATATTGGCATCCTACCTCCATATTAGATATTTCATCGATCATATTATCATTATGAACAAATGAATAAACACGGATAATAATTATGCCACCATGCCTAACACCCTTTTATTATATAAATTACTAAAGAATTCCTTCCAGTTGATACTTGTGTGTTAATTTCTAAGGTATCTTAGTATTGATAATGTCAAATCAATTGTAACATTCGTTATTATAAGTTTTTCCCTTAGTAATAAACAATCTATATTGTCAAAGGTTTTGCTTAAATCTATGAAAACTGTAAAGGCCATTTTTTTTAGACAGAGTATTTTTTCATTAGATCTGTCAAAATCAGAGAGGGATCAGTTATTACTGATCCTTGTATAACAGTACAATACACCTCGATGACACTACACTATTCAAAAGACGGACCATAAATTTAAATACACTTTAGGACCGTGAATTTATATTGAAAATAATATCTACTCTCCATTTTCCTTTTCCTAATGGATAATAAACTCTGGTCCTTTATCATGAGCTAGTTCTTCCAAATTAATATATTGAGCCGCATACAAGATTTTATAAAAAATGGAATGGAAACTTTTATTCCTCATCAAAAGTACAGTAAAATATCTAATTCTAGGTCCTTAATGGTTCGACCATAATTGTGCTAGAGTAACTGAACAACAAGCAATAGCCTACAATGCATACACAAGATCAACCACACATGAAGCCTTTAATTACTTTAGAAACATCAGAAATCATGCCAAAGTTGTATTAAATCTAACTAAATCAAACTTTCTCCACAAGCAGGCAAATAAACTTCTAAATAATCCAAATGATAATAAAATATTTTGGTCTACTCTTAACTCATTCAAATCCAACTTCACTACTGCTTCATCCATTCCACCATTAAAATCTCCGACTGGCAATCTTGTAAGTGATCCACGAGGTATAGCTAACCTTCTTGCGGATATTTTTTCCACCAACTTAACCTTAGATGAAATAAATCAAGATGTTCCTGTACTTAATTTTAATTCGCCTGAAATGCCCTCACTTAAGATCCACACCAGACATGTCAACACTATTTTGCAGAATCTCTCGGTAGATAAGGCTCCTGGTCAAGATGAAATTCCTCCAATAGTACTTACAAATTGCTCCTTGGTGCTCGCTCCTGTATTGGCAAAAATTTTCCGTCTGTGTACTCATACCTCATGCTTCCCAGTATCCTGGAAAGAAGCAAACATCCATCCAGTTCCTAAAAAAGGTGCCTCTTCAGATCCATCAAACTACAGACCAACAGCTATAACTTCCACTCTTGGTAAAGTCTTTGAAATTATATTAAATAATCACATAATTAAGCATCTTGAGAATAATAAATTAATCAGTGATAGGCAATAATGGTTTTAGACGATGTCGATCAACTGCAGATATTCTTTGCCTTCTTACGCATCAAATCAACCAAGCTACAGACCAACATGGTGAAACACATACAATAGCACTGGATATATCAAAGGCATTTGATAGAGTCTGGCATCAATCCTTATTGTCGAAGATGTCACACTACGGCCTTGCATCATTAGTTCCACTAATTTCTTCTTATCTTCATAACAGAAAAATACGTGTAATGGTAGATGGCCTTTATTCTCAATTTAATTCAATAAATGCTGGTGTTCCCCAGGGATCAGTTTTGGCCCCAACTCTGTTCCTCATTCATATCAATGATCTCATATCTACCACTCATAATCCAATACATTCCTACGCAGATGACTCAACACTCGACAGTTCCTTCACATTTACCAATTCTTTCACCCAACCCGATCTTATAAATTCAAAAATAAACACTGCAATTTCTCTGAACCAGGACCTTTCTAGAATTAATGAATGGGGACCAAAGAATCTAGTTTCCTTTAATGCACAGAAAACCAAGTACCATTAAATTTGCTAACCGACAGAATCTCACTGACTCCCATATATTTTTTAATGATGTAAATATTCCCACTTCCCCTAGTATTGACATTCTCGGTGTAACATTAACTACTAACTTGAGCTGGACACATTATGTTAGAAGCATTGCTAAGAATGCCTCTAAAAAACTGGGACTCCTGTACAGAGTTCGAGAATTCTTCACTGACGAGCAGTTGGCCGTAATATATAAAAGTCACGTGCGTTCTCAGATGGATTACTGTTCACCTCTGTGGAGTGGAAGTGGAGTGGTTGCATTGAGGCAGTTGGACAAAATTCAAAATAAAGCTATTAGATTAATCAATAACCCTGCAATCACACAGGACCTTCCTACATTATCCATACGAAGAAACATTGCATCCCTTTCATTATTCTACAGATATTTTCACAGCAATAATTGTTCCGAAGAACTTGCTTCAATTGTGCCGCCTCTCCACATCTTTCCCTGTAGAACTAGGGCAGCTGAGAGCGCCCATGAATTTACACTTTCTCCTCCACAATGCAGAACTTCTGCTTATCAAAATTAATTTATCCCCAGAACTACTACTCTTTGGAATTCACTTCCCTCGAGTTGCTTTCCACAAACTTACAATCTACAACAGTTTAAGTCCAGTTGTTACAAACATTTTATGAATGGAGGATGCCTTTAGGCACATGGACCTTTTTGTTTTATCTGTGTTTTTCCTTCCTCCGTTCATTGTCTCAAAAAAAAAAAAAAAAAAAAAAAAAAAAAAAAAAAAAAAACGCTTGGAACACAGATCGACCGTCGGTGTGACATCACAAATGTCTCCTAACTCCAGGTTCCTATTTAGTGCTAGGTTCTGGCCACAACATGTCCGGGAATTGAACCTGGGTCCTCCAGGTTGCTAGCCGAGCGCACTATCTATTACCTGAAAGACCATAAATACTCCACATGGACCGACCTTTGGGAAGGGCCCAGGAGTTGTGTTAAGTTGGTTTTATTGGTTAAACTAAAGTTATGGGGTCCACATGTATCTTCATGAATTGACCACTTGCGAGTTTTGGGCTATACGAAATGTGTAGACATTGATATTTAGCAAAAATATAAATTGGAATACATGTATAGTACACCCAAATACAACCATTTCCACACAGTTTCCATTATTAATAAAACAATGCATTTATGCTTTAGCTTCCTTAAAATCCAAATTCGACAGTGATACAAATCTAGTATCTTTAATTTATTTTATCTGCTGCACTTAAGAATACATAAGAATTAGTACGAACATCTAAAGCTATGGAGAACAGCTATGGAGAACACATTACTGCAGCACAGTACAGCAATATGTTGCAGCACATTATTACAACATACTAGAGCATATATTTACAGCACACTACACCATATTATTACAGAACATTACACCACACTATTACAGCACAGTGCAACACATTCACTAAATTTGTACATATTATGACAACATATTACAACACAATATTATAGCATATTATAACACATCATTACAACACAGTACATCACATTATTATAGCACATTATAACACATTATTACAACACAGTACATCACATTATTATAGCAGATTATAACACATTGTTACAACACAGTACATCACATTATTATAGCACATTATAACACATTGTTACAACACAGTACATCACATTATTATAGCAGATTATAACACATTGTTACAACACAGTACATCACATTATTATAACACATTATAACACATTGTTACAACACAGTACATCACATTATTATAGCACATTATAACACATTGTTACAACACAGTACATCACATTATTATAGCAGATTATAACACATTATTATTGCACATTATCACAGCACAGTACCTCAAATTATTGCAGCACAGTTCTGTATAACAAAAGATTGCAACATAGTAAACACATTATTACAGTACATCACATTATTACAACACAAAACAACACAATATTACAGTGCAGAACATTATTACAACATAGTTCAACACATGCTTACAGTACAGCACATTATTACAACACAGTACATCACATTATTACAACACAGTACAGCACATTATTACAACACAGTACATCACATTATTACAACACAGTACAACACATTATTACAACACAGTACATCACATTATTACAACACAGTACAACACAGTACAGCACATTATTACAACACAGTACAACACATGCTTACAGTACAGCACATTATTACAACACAGTACAGCATATTATTACAACACAGTACTTCACATTATTACAACACAGTACAGCACATTATTACAACACAGTACAACACATTATTACAACACAGTACAACACAGTACAGCACATTATTACAACACAGTACAGCACATTATTACAACATAGTACATCACATTATTTCAACACAGTACAACAAATTATTACAACACAGTACAACACATTATTACAACACAGTACAACACATTATTACAACACAGTACAGCACATTACTACAACACAGTACAGCACATTATTACAACACAGTACAGCACATTATTACAACATAGTACATCACATTATTACAACACAGTACACCACATAATTACAACACAGTACAGCACATTATTACAACACAGTACAGCACATTACTACAACACAGTACAGCACATTATTACAACACAGTTCAACACATGATTACAGTACAGCACATTATTACAACACAGTACAGCACATTATTACAACACAGTACATCACATTATTACAACATAGTACATCACATTATTACAACACAGTACAACACATTATTACAACACAGTACAGCACATTATTACAACACAGTACTTCACATTATTACAACACAGTACAGCACATTATTACAACACAGTACAGCACATTATTACAACACAGTACATCACATTATTACAACACAGTACAACACATTATTACAACACAGTACAGCACATTATTACAACACAGTACAGCACATTATTACAACACAGTACTTCACATTATTACAACACAGTACAGCACATTATTACAACACAGTACAGCACATTATTACAACACAGTACATCACATTATTACAACACAGTACTTCACATTATTATAACACAGTACAACACATTATTACAACACAGTACAACACATTATTACAACACAGTACAACACATTATTACAACACAGTACTTCACATTATTACATCACAAAACAACACATTATTACAATGTAGCACATTATTACAACACAGTTCAACACATTATTACAGTACAGCACATTATTACAACACAGTGCAGCACATTATTACAACACAGTTCAACACATTATTACAGTACAGTACAGCACATTATTACAACACAGTACAACACAGTATTACAACACAGTACAGCACATTATTACAACACAGTACAGCACATTATTACAACACAGTACAACACATTATTACAACACAGTACAACACATTATTACAACACAGTACATCACATTATTACAACACAGTACAACACATTATTACAACACAGTACAGCACATTATTACAACATAGTACAACACATTATTACAACACAGTACATCACATTATTACAACACAGTACAACACATTATTACAACACAGTACAACACCTTATTACAACATAGTACATCACATTATTACAACACAGTAAAACACATTATTACAACACAGTACAACACATTATTACAACACAGTACAACACATTATTACAACACAGTACAGCACATTATTACAACACAGTACTTCACATTATTACAACACAGTACAACACATTATTACAACACAGTACATCACATTATTACAACACAGTACAGCACATTATTACAACACAGTACAACTCATGCTTACAGTACAGCACATTATTACAACACAGTACAGCATATTATTACAACACAGTACTTCACATTATTACAACACAGTACAGCACATTATTACAACACAGTACAACACATTATTACAACACAGTACAACACAGTACAGCACATTATTACAACACAGTACAGCACATTATTACAACATAGTACATCACATTATTTCAACACAGTACAACACATTATTACAACACAGTACAGCACATTACTACAACACAGTACAGCACATTATTACAACACAGTACAGCACATTATTACAACATAGTACATCACATTATTACAACACAGTACACCACATTATTACAACACAGTACAACACATTATTACAACACAGTACAACACATTATTACAACACAGTTCAACACATGATTACCATACAGCACATTATTACAACACAGTACAACACATTATTACAACATAGTACATCACATTATTACAACACAGTACAACACATTATTACAACACAGTACAGCACATTATTACAACACAGTACAACACATTATTACAACACAGTACAACACATTATTACAACACAGTACAGCACATTATTACAACACAGTGCAGCACATTATTACAACATAGTTCAACACATGATTACAGTACAGCACATTATTACAACACAGTTCAACACATGATTACAGTACAGCACATTATTACAACACAGTACAGCACATTATTACAACACAGTACATCACATTATTACAACATAGTACATCACATTATTACAACACAGTACAACACATTATTACAACACAGTACAGCACATTATAACAACACAGTACTTCACATTATTACAACACAGTACAGCACATTATTACAACACAGTACAGCACATTATTACAACACAGTACATCACATTATTACAACACAGTACAACACATTATTACAACACAGTACAGCACATTATTACAACACAGTACTTCACATTATTACAAAACAGTACAGCACATTATTACAACACAGTACAGCACATTATTACAACACAGTACATCACATTATTACAACACAGTACTTCACATTATTATAACACAGTACAACACATTATTACAACACAGTACAACACATTATTACAACACAGTACAACACATTATTACAACACAGTACTTCACATTATTACATCACAAAACAACACATTATTACAATGTAGCACATTATTACAACACAGTTCAACACATTATTACAGTACAGCACATTATTACAACACAGTGCAGCACATTATTACAACACAGTTCAACACATTATTACAGTACAGTACAGCACATTATTACAACACAGTACAACACATTATTACAACACAGTACAGCACATTATTACAACATAGTACAACACATTATTACAACACAGTACATCACATTATTACAACACAGTACAACACATTATTACAACACAGTACAGCACATTATTACAACATAGTACAACACATGATTACCATACAGCACATTATTACAACACAGTACAACACATTATTACAACACAGTACAACACCTTATTACAACATAGTACATCACATTATTACAACACAGTACAACACATTATTACAACACAGTACAACACATTATTACAACACAGTACAACACATTATTACAACACAGTACAGCACATTATTACAACATAGTACAACACATTATTACAACACAGTACATCACATTATTACAACACAGTACAACACATTATTACAACATAGTACAGCACATTATTACAACACAGTACAGCACATTATTACAACATAGTACAACACATTATTACAACACAGTACAACACATTATTACAACACAGTACATCACATTATTACAACACAGTACAACACATTATTACAACATAGTACAACACATTATTACAACAAAGTACAACACATTATTACAACACAGTACAACACATTATTACAACACAGTACAGCACATTATTACAACATAGTACATCACATTATTACAACACAGTACAACACATTATTACAACACAGTACAACACATTATTACAACACAGTACAACACATTATTACAACACAATACAACACATTATTACAACACAGTACATCACATTATTACAACATAGTACAACACATTATTACAACACAGTACAGCACATTATTACAACATAGTACAACACATTATTACAACACAGTACATCACATTATTACAACACAGTACAACACATTATTACAACACAGTACAGCACATTATTACAACATAGTACAACAGATTATTACAACACAGTACATCACATTATTACAACACAGTACACCACATTATTACGACACAGTACAACACATTATTACAACACAGTACAGCACATTATTACAACACAGTACAACACATTATTACAACACAGTACACCACATTATTACAACACAGTACAGCACATTATTACAGCACAGTACAACACATTATTACAACACAGTACAACACATTATTACAACACAGTACAACACATTATTACAACACAGTACAACACATTATTACAACACAGTTCAACACATGATTACCATACAGCACATTATTACAACACAGTACAACACATTATTACAACATAGTACATCACATTATTACAACACAGTACAACACATTATTACAACACAGTACAGCACATTATTACAACATAGTACAGCACATTATTACAACACAGTACATCACATTATTACAACACAGTACAGCACATTATTACAACACAGTACAACACATTATTACAACACAGTACAGCACATTATTACAACACAGTACATCACATTATTACAACACAGTACAGCACATTATTACAACACAGTACAACACATTATTACAACACAGTACAGCACATTATTACAACACAGTACAACACATTATTACAACACAGTACAACACATTATTACAACACAGTACAACACATTATTACAACACAGTACAACACATTATTACAACACAGTACAACACAGTACAACACATTATTACAACACAGTACAGCACATTATTACAACACAGTACAGCACATTATTACAACACAGGACAACACATTATTACAACACAGTACAGCACACTATTACAACACAGTACAGCACATTATTACAACACAGTACAGCACATTATTACAACACAGTACAGCATATTATTACAACACAGTACAACACATTATTACAACACAGTACAACACATTATTACAACACAGTTCAACACATTATTACAACACAGCACATTATTACAACACAGTACAGCACATTATTACAACACAGTACAGCACATTATTACAACACAGTACAGCACATTATTACAACACAGTACAGCACATTATTACAACACAGTACAACACATTATTACAACACAGTACAACACATTATTGCAACACAGTACAACACATTATTACAACACAGTACATCACATTATTACAACACAGTTCAACACATGATTACAGTACAGCACATTATTACAACACAGTACAGCACATTATTACAACACAGTACAACACATTATTACAACACAGTACAACACATTATTACAACACAGTACAGCACATTATTACAACACAGCACATTATTACAACACAGTACAACACATTATTACAACATAGTACAGCACATTATTACAAAACAGCACATTATTACAACACAGTACAGCACATTATTACAACACAGTACAACACATTATTACAACATAGTACACCACAGCACATTATTACAACACAGTACAACACATTATTACAACATAGTACAGCACATTATTTCAAAACAACACATTATTACTACACAGTACAACACATTATTACAGTACAGCACATTATAATAGAACATTGTTACATCACATTTTTACAGCACAGTACTGCTCATTATTACAGCACATTGCAGCGTTTACGTAGCTCAATTTGGCCACATCATATGTTTTCGAAGGGTTTATATATATATATTTTGTGTTTCGTTTGTTGCGCTTTGAAGACATTAATTGCGAACACGTAAGATGTGGCCAAGTTGAGCTACGTAGCGATGTTATGTGCTGGACCGTGTTGTACAATAAGTTGTACTATGCTGTTATGATGTGCTGTAACAATGTGTTGTACTTTGTTGTAAAAATGTGCTAATATAATGGGCTGTAATAATGTGTTTCATTAATGTGCTGTACTGTGCTATAATAATGTGTGGTGCTGTGCTGAAATAATGTGTTGAATAGCACTGTGCTGTAATAATGTGTTGTAATAATGTGATGCCATAATGTACTCTACTGATCTGCAATCATTTGCTGAACTGCGCTGTAATAATATGCTGCTATGCTGTTATATAATGTGCTGCACTATTATACCGAAATAATGTGCTCAAATAGTATGGTGTAATGTGCTGTAATAATGTGCTATGCTGTGTTTTAATGTGCTGTAATAATATGTTTTTCAGTGCTTTAATAATGTGCTATTATAATGGGTTGTAATAAAGTGCTGCGCTGTGATACAATAATATGCAGTACAATGTTGCAATTATGTTGCGTAATTACGTGATGAAATGTGTGCTATACTGCAATAATGTGGTATAATAATGTGCTATGATGTAATAAGTGCTGTACCATTCAAATGCGCTTCCTAGTACCTAAGAACCATATAAGATGGTATTTTATTACCTGCAATGTGTTAAGAAACACTTAAGATGGGCTACTATTGCCTACAAACTGTTAAGAACCATTTATGAAACGCCTACGACAAACTCTTAAATTGGCGAGACCACGACATTTGTCAACATAAGTACAATACTTCACGACACTTCCAGATGCTTCCCGAACGTTTTCCTGACGAACACAATTAGGCCACGAACATGGAATTGTGTAATGTAGGCACATGAATCTTGTAGATGAGAAAGACCCTTTAATGTCCATGTGGTTAAAATCAACATTACTATGATCTTCAAAAGGAATGCAATCACAGAGTGTGAGATTAGAATGAATGGTCAGGTGATGGAAAATGTCAGTTCATTTAAATATTTAGGCATTGTGATGAGACAATATTGAGGGTTAAGTGCGAGAGACGTACCGCAGAGGAAGAAGATGTAGGAATGATACAAGTAGAAATTGGGTGGTAAACATGGAAATAAAGAAGTCACTACACGATAGTGCGGTATCTCGACGTGACGTACAAGAGTGAAACATGGGTGGTTTATTGGAGATAAACAGTATAATGTAAATCAAGAGTGAGAGGGTTGGGAATAAGTTAATTGAGAAATGCATGTAACAAGGATTTTTAGAAATACAAAAAATCCACCTTGGATGATTCCGGTGCTATTTCTCCCTGTCCACCCCCCTCTCACTTACTTACGCCTAATAACATTATTTCTTCTAGGGATGTACTTCTGCCTTCTCTGCTTATAATACTAATAAGGCGTACGGACCGGATGGTGTTCCTCCTGATGTATTTAAACACTGTTCTTCCGTGCTGACTCCATGCCTAGGCAAACTCTTTCGTCTCTGCTCTTATCCAACCTGTCCCAAAGAAGGGTGACCGCTCTCATCTCTCAAACTATCGTCCAATTGCTCTCATTTCTTGCAAATTTTAAGCATTTATCTTCCCATAATCTACTTTCAGATCGCCAGTATGGTTTCCTTAAAGGACGCTCTATTGGCGATCTTCTTGCTTATCTTACTAACTCTTGGTCATCCTCCTTTCAGAGCTTCGGTGAGACTTTTTCTATTACGCTAGATATATCGAAAGCCTTCGATAGAATCTGGCAAAAAACTCTAATTTCCAAGCTAGCATCCTTCGGTTTCTATCCCTCTCTCTGTGCCTTTGTCTCAAATTTCCTTTCAGTCAGCTCCATAGCTGCAGTTGTGGACAACCATTATAGAGCCGCACGGTCGAGTGGAGAGCACTCTCACGTGTGAATCTGCTTGACCTGGGTTCGATCCAAGCCATGGCGGCCATTTAGTGGGTGTAGTAGTACGTCCTAGCATGTTTCACATGCTCGCACCCAGTCGGGAGGACACCTCGAAGATGTATATAGACTAATAACACACATAACAAAGCCAATCCAACAGCTTCCTCTTTCTCCCCTTTCTACACTCCTCAAATAATTAGGGAAGTAGAAAGTAGCTAAGAGGTGCCGTTGCAATGGCTTCTCCCTCAATACCTTCATCTGAACTGCTGCACTTCCTCAACCTATCAACTCCGGTCTTCCTCAGGGTTCTGTTCTGTCTCCAATTATCTTTCTAATTTTATTAATGATCTCATCTGTACAGTCTACGTCAGACATTGTTGTCATGGCCTGAGGCAATGTGTTAGTTCATTTATCTTTTAATAGATGGCCCTTTAATCGCTTCTAATAAAAGGGGGCGGGCTTAATATAGAGGTTGGAAGGAGGAGGAGTCAAACGTGTGTGTGTGTGTGCGTGTGTTCTAGAACAGTACGCAGAATAAGTTTATTTTAACATAACACACAGGCTATATTATGAGATTAGCCCATGCCGGATCACAAATAAGTAACACACATCAGGTGTTGCGTTATTTATGGAATTTAATATACAGACAATCAAGTTTCTGTCCTTCGAACTTCCCATTCCCCCTTCTGCCCTTCTCTCTGCTGCCTTCCCCTATCTCCCTCTTCTCTCTTTTTCTCTCTCCTTTCTGTCTCCTAACCGAATATATTATTTTCCTCATCATCGTGTGCAAAGCTGTCCATAAAAAATACTTTGGTGTTTTAATAATACTGTTCTGTTTACCTTTACCGATTCTCAATTATTAACTCGTATTCTGTTCTTTAACTTATACAATGTGTTATAGAAAATACATAGATATGCTCCGTTGCAAAACATTAAAAGTTGCCAACCTTGGCGTCCTGGTTAGTGTAACCAATCGTATAAATATATAAGTAATTGAAACGGGATGTTACAATCCACGCATCAAGACAAGTTGGACCACATTGTAATCTAGCTTGGACCAAATTATAACCAAATATTTATATCATAAAGACTAGATAATATCGGCTCAGTTAGAGAAAACGCTTTAGATGAGCCGAAACGTGTTTCTTTGTAATAATGTGTTTTTTTTTATATTAGAGTAAATCTTGTTTTCTTCCATACCACTATTTACAGCACTGTGGTTGACCAATTCATTATCTACCTTAACATGTAATATGACACGCTATGATTATTGCATTATACATTTTTCAGTGGATTCTTAATTACTAGCTTAATTACTATGGCTTCCCATTATCAGTAAACAGTTCGGTGCTACCCATTGTAATGATTTACTATAAAGTAAGTCATCGAATTGAACAATTAACGATAATCCAAGCAATCTGGTTATGTTGTTTTAAAGTTAATATATATTGTTTAGGCTTATATATTTTTACTTCGTATTGTTTAAATTATCGTCCAAACATAATTAAAAGTATACTATAGCTCTGTGTAGGTTACCTTGAATTTAATTTAATATTTATTATTTCACCATCATTATGTTACGGTGAACATTGGAAACACATACACATTATATAATACATATAAAGGGATCTTAAATGTAAACATTTACAATTTATATTTATTCAATCAATATGATCTCCACCCACAAGCTGCGTCAACTACCTCCTGTATTCTCGTTGGAGCTGATTTAAACATATTCCAACTTATATTAGGGCGGCGACGGATCTCCCTCCCCCCCCCCCCCCCCACCCAACCCCGATCCCACTCCTGCCGCCCTTTCCAATCCTAACCTGGACCACATTCCGCTCCATGATATGATGACCAACAAATTCTCTATTGGGTTCATGTCACACACCCTTGTGGACCAGCTAAACCCCGGATTGGGTCAGGTCAGGTGAAGGTATTGAAGGATAAGCCTTTACAACGGCACCTCGTAGCTACTTTCTACTTTTCCTATTTTCTGAAGAGTGTAGAGAGGGGAGAAGGGGTGTTGTAGCTAGACGAAGTTGTTGTAGTGGCTTTGTTACGTGTGTTATTAGTCGGTATACGTCGTAAGGCTCAGGATGGCCATTGCACGCACTGAAGACTGTGTGATTGTGTGTGTCTGTGTGTGTGTGTGTGTGTGTGTGCGTTTTATGTTATCATGTGTGAGTGATTTGTGCCCATTACGTTGTATGTGATCATGTGTGTGATGTGCGTTTTATGTTATCGGGTGTGAGTGTGTGTGTGTGTTTTGTATCTTGTGTGAGTGTGGGTGTGGGTGGGTTGGTGCTTGCATGTGATGGACAGAGGAGAGAGGTTGAAGCGCCGTCTCCCCAAATATTACAAATTGTGGAGGTCATAAGTATATGTATTATTCAACTTATTCCTTAAGCCAACACAAATAACTTGAATCCTAAGTGTTATTGTTACACTTAATATAATTATATACAAACAAATATAGACGTGTTCTTCGGGAATCGTAGCTTAAGTAGGAATAGGATAACTAGCGAGGCAGCAAGCAACAGATGTTGTTCGCTGCCCCGCTAGTTATCCTATTCCTAATCAATATATGTTTGTTATTTTCGTCATCCCTATCATTTATTATGTATATGTCAATTCAAAACAATCGCATAGTATTAATCTGCGTATTTTAGAGGGTATCATTTACGTCCTTGAGAGAGAGAGAGAGAGAGAGAGAGAGAGAGAGAGAGAGAGAGAGAGAGAGAGAGAGAGAGAGAGAGAGGTGGGAGGGAGGGGAGAGAAAGCGGGTGAAGAAGGAGAGTTTGGGTGAAAGGGAGAGGGGGAATGGGAAGTGCGAAGGATATAAACTTGATTGTCTGAATATTTAATTCCATAAATAACGCAACACCTGATGTGTGTTACTTATTTGTGATCCGGCATGAGCTAATCTCATAATATAGCCTGTGTGTTATGTTAAAATAAACTTATTCTGCGTGCTGTTCTAGAACACACGCACACACACACACACACGTTTGACTCCTCCTTCCAGCCTCTATATAAACCCCGCCCCCTTTTATTAGAAGAGATTAAAGGGCCATCTATTAAAAGATAAGTGAACTAGTACATTGCCTCAGGCCATGACAGCAGTTCTGTCTGTCGTAGACTGTACCTCTAGTCCCATCCACTCATATGCTGATGACTCTATGTTAAACTATTCAACTACTTTTTCACATCAACCCAGCATGCAATCACTCCAAAACTCACGTAACAGGGCCATAGACCACCTATCTTCTAATTTATCAATCATTTCTGATTGGGGCAGAGAAATCTTGTTACTTTCAACACCTCCAAGACCCAATTTTTCTCTCCATCGCAATCTTCCGCAAGACTGTCAATTATTCTTCAACAATACACAAATCAACCCTTCATCTTCTCGCAATATTGTAGGTGTATCTCTTTTCACCCGACATTCTTTGAGAGATCTTATTAACCCTCTCACTACCATATGATGCAGAGGTTGCCAGATTAGCAATAATAAATAGATTACTCTCACTCTTATAATTACCTCTCCAAAATTAGTTTTCTGCCCACAGCTAACTCAAAGACAACTGCAGAGGTTGAAGTAAATAAACTAAAGGTTTATAAATACCCCTGACGGTAACAAAGGCTTTAAAGTATCCCTAATAGGCTCAAAAATTGCATCAGGATGTGAGAGGGTTAATCCCCATCCCCCCCCCCCCCCCAGACAGATTAACTTAGGAAAGTTAGAGGTTACCCGAGCGCCCGGTATTTCCCCCACAACAGTCTTTCTCACACTGAGGGACCGTTAGAAGTCAGAGGAGTTTGGGGTTGCCATCAACCGACAGATTATGATCTAACTTACCTAACTTACGGAGCTCAAAATGACACAAATGCGTCATATAACTTATTATTGAGCTTACTTCACCAAGTTCATATGACGCGATCGCGTCATATGATACTTTTGGGCGAAACCGCTATATGACGCGATCGCGTCATATGAGACGGAGAGGGTTAATACTCTTGCTAAAACAATTCCCAAAAGTTGAGTGTGCTCAATTGTCTCCATGGATTCTTTACCCCCGCACAGCTTCTTACTCTGTATCGGAGCACAGTGCGCCCCTGTATTGACTATTGTTCGCATGTGTAGGAAGGGTCCACCCATACCGCACTTCTCGAAAGAGTAGAGTCAAAAGCATTTTGTCTTATCATATCACTTCCTCATACTAGTTCCCTACAATCTCTTTCTATATGCCATAATGTTGCATCTCTTTCATTCTCCTATCACTATTATAACAATCAGTGCCCTTCAGAGCTCTCTCAGTGGATACCCCCTCCCTTGCGTCAAGTGCGAGGCATCCACTTTTCAACACAATCTCACTCCTATTCTGTCCAACTCTCGAACCCAAGAATTGGCAAATTTTCTAAGTCTTTCTTATACTGAACAAGTGAACTCTGGAACTCTCTCCCTAAATCAATATTTTCTTCATTCTATTACTTCAACTGCTTTAAACTTTGTGTGTCCAGACATTTTGATCCCAACGTCCTTTGAATTTGGCTCTGTCACTCTTTTGGCTTTAGGGGAGACTCTTATTACAGGCAACCTGCCTTTTTGTCTCCTTTATAAACATAGACAAAAAGACAAAGAAAACAAATGAGAAAGTACGTGAACGTGGAGGAGTGGATGTGCTGGAGAAAGTGAAGATAAATACTTTGAGGTGGTATGGACATTTGGAGTATATGCTGAGTGAACGAATTACTAAAAGATTGTATGAGAGGTAGTTGGAAAGGAAGAGAGGGAGATGCAGGCCGACAATGAGTTGGAGGGACGGAGTTAAGAGGCATCTGAGTGAAAGTGGTGTTGGGTGGAATAAACACCGACTAACAGATGTCAAAGGTGCATGCTGGCGATTAATTTGTGACCATCCCCTCGGGGATCATGACGTCTGGCAATAAATAGATAAACACAAGAAATGTAATGCCATTATATGACATAGAGAAGTATTACCTTTGTTCCAGTATGTACACTCAGATGCCATAGTCTCTAGCCCACTCATAAATATGTGTGGATTTCAACTGTTTCTAATTATGGAAGTATATCTTTGTAAACGAATGTATGAGTATAATTTTGTATACATCAACTACAAAACTATATGTACTATTTAATGAAACGCAAGTTCTACACACAAATCAGTCCAGATAGCTATAATTGCATAAAGAAAAACATAAGAGTTTACAAATTCTTATGAGTGGGCTAGAGAGTATGGCATTCGAGTGTGCACTCGCGCTGTTGCGCTTACGTTCATACACTGGTGCACTCTATCCCACAAAGATATATGTATAGAGAGAGAACCTGTGTGAGGGCGTTTTAAATCCTCTTTGTCGGTGTTAGCTCTCTCTCCCTCCCAGTCCTCAACCAGGCTATAGTGCTGAGACCGAGGGATATAATTGTGGTGGCCAGTGGTAATGCTGGAGAGAGATTCAGAACCAGAAACAGAATCAGAAATGTATTTTCATATAAACAATGTTTTTTGTTTAAAGTTTAAAATTAACAACAGTTGGTTATATAGGCTACAATGGTGTTATGATAAAATAGTCATGCAAAATATGTCGTCGAGAGAGAGAGAGAGAGCTTGCTGGTGAGCATACCGTTGTGTGAGTGTTTATGTTCATGTTGTGCAAATGCAAATTCTTGTACGCGTGCTTCTGTGTACGTATGTGTGTGTGTGTGTGTGTATGAGCTACTGAACAAGGGAAGAGAAAGTGAGTGAGTTATCAGATTTGGAAAGTTAATTATTCTAATTAGCCTATGGTTACCTTCGTTTGTAATTTATGTTTTATTGATATAGTATTCTTCAATGTCTTTAGCTAGATTAGTTAGGTAACTTAATTGCAATTGTTATGATTTTAGTGAGAATAAATACAAATACATAATATAACAATTGGAGACACTTGTTTCTAAATGCAAAAAGGTGTGCTTCTATTATATGTAAGAACATATATACTCTCTCTCTCTCTATATATATATATATATATATATATATATATATATATATATATATATATACAGTATATATATATATATATATACTTTTTCTTTTTTCTATGTGAATTAACAAAAAGCAAAGCTGCCTGTAACATGTGTCTCCTCCAAAGTTGAGAAAGTGATAAAGCCAAAATCAAGCTACGTTAGAGTCAAAATGTCTGGCCACGCATAACTTGAAGCAGTTTAAGTCATAGGATGAGGGGAAAACAGATTGAGGGAAAAACTTCCAGAGTTCACTTGTTAAGTAGAAGAAAATCGGTTCAATCTTGGGTTTGAGAGTTGGACAGAATAGGGGTGGGAGTGCGTTGAAAGGCGGGTGCCCCTCACTCTTAAGAACATTGATTATTATTGAAATAGCGGTAGAAAAGTGAGAGAGATGCAATATTGCGTTGTGTACAAAGTAGTACAAAGGAAATTAAGCAACAATAGCTAGCGACCCCCCTAGGCTGTTTCCCTCCAAAACACTGAGGATCAAGTGTCCAAACAGTGGTTTAGAGTGGGTAAGGGAAAATTGGAAAGGGAAGTACTGCCATGGGACTAATGTCCATGGCAGGATTAGGAGATGTTAGTAGGGGACAGTTGGGTTAGTAACATAACACAGATGTAAGTGATCTTTCGTGTTTCTGGGAAAAAAAGGTAACATCTTAGTAATTTGTAAATGCTATAATCCTTGATGAATCTCAAGGGGGAAAAATAAAGTTATTAATTTACAAACGCAGTCAGTCGCTGGTTTGAGACAAGATGTTTGTCTAGCTGAATTTTGAAAGAATCAACGGTGCTGCAGTCAATAACGTCTCAGGGAAGCCCATTCCACAAGTTGACAAATCGATTGAAGAAGAAATTCTTAGCCTTGTGTGAGTTACAAGATTAACCAATAATCTTGCAACCTTTTCCCTGCGTTTAATTAGATTGGTTGATAGTGTAGTACTTACTACAGTTCATATTGTCGATGCCTTTGATGATTTTGATCACTTGAATTAAGTCGCCTCTTAATCTGCGTTGGGTTAAAGAAAATAAATGTAATTCTTTAAGACGCTCCTCGTATGGTTTGTTCTTTAGGCTAGGTATCATTTTGGTAATTCTACGTTGAACTCGTTCTAGCTTGTCTATATCTTTGTATTAGTAAGGGCACTAGGATTGAAAGCAATATTCCAGAAAGGGGCGGACTAACTAATTGTAAAGAGTTAGGATTACATCTTTGGATTTATGCTCAAATAACCTGCTTATAAAGCCAACTATTTTGTTTGCCTTCTTAACAACTTCTGTCCATTGTTGACTGTGTTTTAGGTTACTCGATATTGTTACTCCCTAATCAGTTTCTCTGTTTACCCTATGGCAGCTGAATTGGCAGGTAGAAGAACACAGGCAATGTAGGGTTTGCAGAGCTCCCAACAAACACTCTCTCGAGCACTATATCTTGGAATGCCCAATGATTAGGGAATACAGAAATAATCAGTTAACCACAATTGAGGATCAAGCAACATACATGCTAAAGAAAAACGTAATCAATATCATACTAAAAAAAAATCACAAGAGCTTTGCCCTTTGCCCCCCCACAATAATATGTACTGATGTAAATATGCACCGGTATACTGTAAGTATGCACCCCTTATCCTCCACATATCTCTTCTTTCTTACAAGGTCAGACTTAAACCCTTTGTAACGCCCTCTACACGACTTCATATTTTCAATGATCATGTCACACTCATAATATCAGTCAGTATTTCTTTACTTATCACTGCTATTCTCATCTAATAGATTGACAATGTATATCATATCCCTCTGAGCCTCTAACATAGCATTTAATTGAATTATCCTTTTGTAAGCCAATATACATGACCCTTGCATATGTAAGCAATATAATAATTATTGTCCTCAATATTCTCGGCTAATTGGTTGATGTACAAGTACCTCCGGATATGCGGCACATCCCTCCCGGAGAACTACTTGTACCTTCCTTCCGAATATTTTGTTTGCTACCAAATGTAATAATGCTTAGGAGCATACATAAATCGTTAAAGGAGTGGTGCTAGAAATATATTAATTTGATGGGGTTTTGGAAAGGATACTATTGGTATAACTTAACTGTTCCAGTTAGTTCAGTCTCAGAAGGATCGGTATATGGATAAGGGAGCTTTAAATATTGAGTAGCGAAACACTGAACGAAACTAACAGTTATATATACTGGTGGTTCGAACATGTGATCGGGCCGCAGGTAGTCGGGTTTTTGGGGGGTGGAAATTGTTAATTTGTTATCGTTTATTTTATTTTGAGCATAGAGTTTACATTTGAGGATCGGTCAGAGTTTTTGCCAGTACGAGTGGAGACATTGTTGGGGAAACTACACGCTTGAGAGGACACATTGCTGGGGTTGTGGAGCGGTTGGCGGTTATCCTGGGGAGGCATCGAGCTGTTGCTGCTGCTGGCCGGGCAGGGAGTGTAGGGACAGCCTACGAGACTGGGACATCTGGCACGAGTGACTGTTGGATCGTGCCTGTACCCTACCATTCTGCTCTCCAAGGGTTACGTCAGTGCTGTGAGCCGGATCAGCTATCATCCCTGCTCTACCAAGTTGGCCTGCTTTGGGATTTCCTGCAATATCGAATCCCCGGGCCGAAACAGATAAGCCCTTGTGAAGTTTCCCTTTCTTTTTAATTAACTGATGTAACCAGGTGATGGTGTTTTAGTCGTGCACTCGTACTCTTATTTCTTTTAATACATATTACTTGCCAAAGATTTCAAGAGCTCAGAATTTCGAAGGCAGTAGTTGATTCTCCGTACAATAACTATAGAGAGTTGTACATTAATATAAACCCAAAACTCATTGTAATAAAGCTCTATATTTTAACTGTGTTTTCCGTGAACCTCAAGTGTTTGGCTGATCCCAGAGATGCCCTGATATTTGTTTTTGTTCATTTGGTTTAGTTCTCTTCCCCATTACATTAGGCTGGTGGCCTATTTCTGTGTACCGGTATTTCATAATTTTTGTTTTTGGTTATTTTTGTTTTCGGTTAGGATAGGCTATCAACCCTGGTGGCCTATTTCTGTTTAAATAAAAATAAAATTGTTTTCGGTTCGGTTATCACTGCGTATTTAAATTTAATTTTGTTTTGTTTTAATTTTCGGTTAAACCTATTTGATAAACCTGATAACCTATTTGTGCGTATTTCAAATTTTTTGTTTTCGGTTAGGCCTATTTATGTAAGTGAAGTGACCTGAAGTGAGTTAAGTGTTTTTAAAGTGAGATAAGTGTTTTTTAAAGTGAGTTTAGTGATTTTAAATTGAGTTAAGTGTTTTTAACCCTTTATTAGCGGCTCACCACTTAAGTCGTATTTAATAAAGCTGGACTATGTGGCGGCGCTCGACATAACTCGAGTGGCAATTTCAGCACGTAATGTGGCTGAGAGAGAGAGACAAGTGGTGGCAGGAGACTAGCGAGCGTAAGACTGCTCCAGACCACCGCGGCGAACCTACTGACACAAATCTCAGCTCCCTCCTCCCTCTCTCACTCGCTACATACTCAATTATGTACCGAAAGTACCGAATTACCTGCTTTTTGCACTCGCGTTGCACGGTTATTGCAAGAAAACTATCCATCATACAAGGATCGTTATGGTGTCATTCGAAAGCTCTGTTTATGCCCTTTCAGGGATAGATACTTGTTTTACGTTCTGGGTCTTATTTAGGCATGAAAATGATCACGTAAACAGCCCTATTTTGGCTAAAAACACCCCGCTGGGCGGTACACATAAATAAACCGCATAGGCCGCTCGTAAGGTGTTAAGTGAGTGAAGTGATCTGAAGAAAGTGATCGTCACCATGCCTCGTGCCTGTACCAACTGCGCCGGTAGGTTTGGTGCTTCCATGTTTGCTCCTGCCGATCCACAAGTCTGCCGACTCTGCCAGCAACGAGAGGATTTGACAGCAAAATTGGATGAAGCCCACACCAAGATCAATGCCCTCACCAGGAAGCTGGAATCACTCCAAGAATTTGTAACACTGAACATTGGAGTATCACTAACTCCAATTGTTTCAACTCCAGCATCCACCACAGCCCCAACGTCATCTGCCAACAATCCAACACCTGCAGTAGCCACTGCAACAGATGCTTCTGATGAACCTGAGCCGACATCAAACCAGGACAGCCGCCCTGTTCACCTTAGTCTCTCCCCCAATCCTCGTGCAAGAAGCCTGCTAGCACAAACAGTACCAACCCCTCGCCCCCGTTCTAACCACTCCTCTCCCCGACCTGTACGCAGAGTCTCACCACCACAGATTTCCGGATTTACACCAATGAGGAACGGTGCACGACCAACGCAGAAAAGGTCTCATCTACCAGTCACAATGTCAAACAGATTTGAGATCTTGGTAGAGATGGAAGACCAACCAGAGGAGACCAGGCTTGTTGGGGATTCCATCCTACGAGGACAGGTCGAAGAGTTCTGCGACAGAGTCCCAAATCGACGAAAAAGATTTTGCATCCCAGGAGCTGGACTGGACGACATTGTGGAAGCCTTCAAAGATACCACAAAGGATGCAAACGAAAATACCCTTTTTGTCATCCATGCTGGTTCAAATGACATCATGCGCACCAGATCCGAAGAGTTGATGGAGAAATATCGCAAGATGATCCAGCACTACAAAAACAAGTCAAGGAATATCATCATCTCAGGCATTCTCTCCAAGATCGACGCACCTGACTAATTCTACGACAAGGCCTTCAGCACAAATAACCGACTAAATTATTTGTGTCTGAAGGAAGAAGTTGAATTCATCAACCTCTGGGATAATTTCTATAACCAGCCTACTCTGTTCCGCAAGGATGGCACTCATCTAAACCCAATGGGTTCAGCATGCATGGGTCATCTCCTACACGAAGCAGTCCGCAGCCATGGATCAAAAAACGCCATCCGAGAAGAAGCAGCAGTGATATAAATCATCCAATGCCAAGCAAAAAACAGAGGCAACTGAGGACCACCAGCGATAAGGACCGAAGACAGCGAGGACCGAGGACAGCCATGAACATACATGTAGATCCGACAAGAACCAACAATATTATTAAAGAGCGTTCCGTGAGTTCTAAAATAACAAATTTAAAGGTTTTCTATGCAAACGCTCATAGCATACACAATAAATTTTCAGATTTAGAGGAGCTAGTGTTTACAGAAAATTATGATGTGATTGGCATAACAGAATCTTGGCTCAATACAGAAGATAGAGACTTTTTAGCAGAGTATTCACTTCCCGGTTATGTTATGTTTGAGAAAAGCCGAATAAATCGAAAAGGAGGTGGCGTTTTACTTTATATCAAAGAAAGTCATAACCCTACCCTCTTGTCAAAACCTCAAATTGTGAACGTCGACACATCTTTTGTGCTAATAAAGAATAATAAAGGTACAAAAATAGTACTTGCGTTAATATACAGACCTCCAGCTCAATCAGTGCAAACTGACCGAGAAATATACGAACAAATTGCAGATGTAAGTAACTCACAAGATACCGTAATTTTGGGCGACTTTAATTTACCTGTGACCAAGTGGGGCGATACTCTTACTTCACACTCCGGACATGACTTGTATACGAACTTGCAAGAGAGTTCGCTTTATCAATTTGTTCGAACACCGACCCGTGGTAATAACGTTCTTGACATTGTACTTGCAACAAAGTACATAAAGTACACAAAGTACCATCGTACGATAACTTTTACTTTAAACTTTACTAGAAACGAACCAAATAGTAGCATCGAAAAAGTCCCTAATTTCAAGAAAGCAAACTTTCATAAACTTAGAGCTATGTTTAAAGAAACTGACTGGAGCTTTTTAATTAACAATAACGACATAAATACATCTTGGAAGTTATTCGAAACCACTTACCTAAAAGCAGTTGAAGACTGCATAACATCGAAAATACGACGTCCAGGCCATAATAATAAGCCCAAATGGTGGAATAAAGATATTTCAAACTGCCTGCTTGCTAAACAATTTGCTAATGATAGATTAAAATCCTCACAAAATGACGAAGAACGGGTGAAATTTGTAGAGGTACGACGCAAAGCCAAAAAAGTTAATTAAGCAAAGTAAAAAGACCCTAGAGTTACATATTGCGAATCAAAGTAAAACAAACCCGAAAGAATTCTATAGTTATATCAGAAAGAAAAAAGTAGTTACTTCAACTGTTGGACCGTTAGTCGATGAAAATGGAGTATACACCAAAGACGAAGTACAAATGAGTAATGCCCTCAATACCTTCTTTGCATCAGTTTTTACAACAGAAGACCTCAGTGATATCCCTACACCATCGCCGATTCAGATTGATAATTCAGATGTTCTAAGCAATATCACCGTTACAGAGAGAGAAGTATTGAATTGTTTAGATAAACTCAAGGTAAATAAAACGCCTGGACCTGATACAATCTCGCCTAGAGTTCTAAAGGAAGCTAAGGATGAGCTCTCCAAACCACTGATATTACTATTCAATAAATCCTTGCAGTCTGGAACTATGCCTGATCAGTGGAAGATAGCCAACGTAACACCGATATTAAAAAAAGGCAGCAAATCCCTACCCAGTAACTATCGTCCAATTAGCTTAACCTCAGTTGTATGTAAAATGCTAGAAACGGTCATACGAGACAGACTCGTAAATCACTTAGAGAAAAATAACATACCTAAAGATACTCAACACGGCTTTCGTAAAAAACGTTCCTGTTTAACAAACCTCTTAGACTTCTTCCACGATATCCTCAACCTCTACGATGAGAGTAAAGCTGTAGATATTATATACCTTGATTTTCAAAAGGCCTTTGACAAAGTTCCCCACAAACATTTACTACAAAAACTAAAAGCGCATGGAATACAAGATGGTGTGTTGAAATGGATAGAAAATTGGCTCCGCAACCGAAAGCAAAGAGTAGTCATAAACGGTAAGGTATCTAAATGGACCAATGTAAGTAGCGGGGTACCCCTGGGATCGGTACTAGGACCAATTCTCTTTCTGATTTACATCAACGACATAGATGAGGGTCTCACCTGTACAATCTCAAAATTTGCTGACGATACAAAAATTGCAAATAGCGTACTCTCAAAAGAACAAGTTGACGATATGCAACACAATCTAGATAAATTGTCACATTGGGCCCAAATTTGGCAAATGAGTTTCAATGCGGATAAATGTAAAGTACTACATATTGGATACGTAAATGAGAAAGCAAACTATTCGATGAATGGCACTCAGCTTAAGAATGTAAACAGAGAAACCGATCTGGGAGTAACAATATCGAGTAACCTAAAACCGAGTCAACAATGTTCAGAAGTTGTTAAGAAGGCAACCAAAATAATTGGCTTTATAGGCAGGTCATTTGAGCATAAATCCAAAGACGTTATCCTAACCCTTTACAATTCCTTAGTCCGCCCTCTTCTGGAATACTGCGTTCAATGCTGGTGCCCTTATTACCAAAAAGACATAAACAAGCTAGAACGAGTTCAACGTAGAGTTACCAAAATGATACCTAGCCTAAAGAACAAACCATACGAAGAGCGTCTTAGAGAATTAAATCTATTTCCTTTAACCCAGCGCAGATTAAGAGGTGACTTAATTCAAGTGTTCAAAATCATCAAAGGCATTGACAATATGAACTGTAGTAAGTACTTCACTATCGACCAATCTAATTACACGTGGGGAAACGGTTGCAAAATTATTGGTAAATCTTTTAACTCACACGAATCTAAGAATTTCTTCTTCAATCGAGTTGTCAACTTGTGGAATGGGCTTCCCCGAGACGATATAGACTGCAGGACTGTTGATTCATTTCAACTCCGCCTAGACAAATATCTCGCATCAAACCCGCGACTGACAGCGTTTGTAAATGAATAACTTTATTTTATCCTCCCCTCAGTTACTAACCCATATGCCCCCTACTAACTTCCTAGTCCTGCCACGGACATTAGTTCCAGGGCAGTAGTTCCCTTTCCAATGTTCCCTTACCCACTCTAAACCACTGTTTGGACCTTGATCCTCAGTGTTTTGGAGGACAAGCAGCCTAGAAAGGTCACTAGACATGTTGTTGCTTGATTTCCTTTGTACTCCTTTGTACTTTGTACTACATCTGGAGCCCAACGTTGGGCTCCACATGTAATGGGGAAGAGAACTAAACCAAATGAACACTGGTGTTAATCCGGAAATCTGTGGTGGTGAGACTCTGCGTACAGGTCGGGGATAGGAGTGGTTAGAACGGGGGCGAGGGGTTGGTACTGTTTGTGCTAGCAGGCTTCTTGCACGAGGAGTTGGGGAGAGACTAAGGTGAACAGGGCGGCTGTCCTGGTTTGATGTCGGCTCAGGTTCATCAGAAGCATCTGTTGCAGTGGCTACTGCAGGTGTTCGATTGTAGGCAGATGACGTTGGGGCGGTGGTGGATGCTGGAGTTGAAACAATTGGAGTTAGTGATACTCCAATGTTGAGTGGTACAAATTCTTGGAGTGATTCCAGCTTCCTGGTGAGGGCATTGATCTTGTTGTGGGCTTCATCCAATTTTGCTGTCAAATCCTCTCGTTGCTGGCAGAGTCGGCAGACTTGTGGATCGGCAGGAGCAAACATGGAAGCACCAAACCTACCGGCGCAGTTGGTACAGGCACGAGGCATGGTGACTATCACTTTCTTCAGATCATTTCACTCACTTACAAACACTTAACTCAGTTTAAAAACACTAAACTCACTTTAAAAAACACTTATCTCACTTTAAAAACACTTAACTCACTTCAGGTCACTTCACTTACATAAATAGGCCTAACCGAAAACAAAAAAATTGAAATACGCACAAATAGGTTATCAGCGGTGATAGCCTAACCGAAAATTAAAACAAAACAAAATTAAATTTAAATACGCAGTGATAACCGAACCGAAAACAAATTTATTTTTATTTAAACAGAAATAGGCCACCAGGGGTGATAGCCTATCCTAACCAAAAACAAAAATAACCAAAAACAAAAATTATGAAATACCGGTACACAGAAATAGGCCACCAGCCTAATGTAATGGGGAAGAGAACTAAACCAAATGAACAAAAACAAATATCAGGGCATCTCTGGCATCAGCCAAACACTTGAGGTTCACGGAAAACACAGTTAAAATATAGAGCTTTATTACAATGATTTTGGGTTTATATTAATGTACAACTCTCTATAGTTGTACGGAGAATCAACTACTGCCTTCGAAATTCTGAGCTCTTGAAATCTTTGGCAAGTAATATGTATTAAAAGAAATAAGAGTACGAGTGCACGACTAAAACACCATCACCTGGTTACATCAGTTGATTAAAAAGAAAGGGACACTTCATAAGGGTTTATCTGTTTCGGCCTGGGGATTCGATATTACAGGATATTGCTCCACAACCCCAGCAAAGTGTCCTCTCAAGCGTGTAGTTTCTCCAACAACGTTTCCACTCGTACTGGCAAAAACTCTGACCGATCCTCAAATGTAAACTCTATGCTCAAAAGAAAATAAACGATAACAAATTAATAATTTCTACCCCCCAAAAACCCGACTAACTGAGGCCCGATCACATGTTCGAACCACCTGTATATATAACTGTTAGTTTCGTTCAGTGTTTCGCTACTCAATATTTAAAGCTCCCTTATCCATATACCGATCCTTCTGAGACTGAACTAACTGGAACAGTTAAGTTATACCAACAGTATCCTTTCCAAAACCCCATCAAATTAATATATTTCTAGCACCACTCCTTTAACGATTTATGTATGCTCCTAAGCATTATTACACACACATAATTGAATTTTGATCTTTGCATTCATACAGTTTCCTTCCTTACTTATTGATATGTTGTGTCAGGTCTGATGAAACGATACTGCTGATATCTGTAGACTTGCATTGAAAGTCAAACTTACCCTTCTAAGAAATATTGTATTGCTATAATTTTTACTGTTATTACTATTATTACTTTCATTATTATTATAATTATTATTATTGTTATTATTATTTTTGTCTTCATACTACCATTTTATCTTCAGTACTATTGCTGGCCTTAAACAACTTATGTATGTACATACACACACACACTTCCCCTCTGACACACACCTCCTCCCTGTGGTACCTTACCTCCTCTTCCCCCCCTGGAGTACCTTACCTCCTCCTCCCCCCCTCCCTCACAATCCTCTACCTTCTACCATCTCCCCCCCCACCCCCCCCTCCCTCTCTCCCATAACCTCACACCCTACTAACTATTATATTACTATGGGCATGTAAACTTCTCCACTGGTCATATTCCGCTAACTATGCCCTCAATAACCATTATTGTAATGAGAATTTGAACCATGTCCCTCATAATTGTAATATATATTTTGTAGTACTATAATTCCATTATAACTTCGATAGTTGGTATTATTAACCTCTCCGCGGCGCACAGGGGGTTTTCTACAGGGTAAGACTGTGCGCACCTATGATGATTTTGGGACCTATTGCCAATTTCGATAAAAAGTACATCATCGTGTAGGGAATGTTTGCGTGCATCGGCCCATATATATTTGACCCCCCAAAAAATGTCTGGGGGGGGTAGGGGAACGGTCCGTAGTTGAAAAATGTGGAGCGAATGGCACCGCGCGGCTAGATTGTCATCGAGCGGCGAGATTTCCCTGCCGAATATTTACGCGCGCAGGGGATAGAAGGAGAGGGAGGAGGGGGTGGGTTACCGCGTATTATCACGTATATCTCCTTTTTCGAGCCCTTTTAGGCTATTTAGAGTATGTATACGTGTGTAGGGCACCCATATAACAATGAATATGCCTCATAGTGACCAAAAATTGCAATATATAAGGGAATTATAAGAGAATATTTAGGCGGGAATGAAGATGTGTTGGAGGTTTGGCGGCAATTTATGAGCTGAGAGTGTGGTTTACGCCATACATATCACGTATATCTTGTACGTAGAGCACTGTCACGCTATAATACAGACTTGTACGTATGTATACGTGCCATATATCAAAATATATACCGCATATAAACCAATTCATGCGATATTTACGCACATTATCAATGAGTTTCTATGCGTGAACCAAGGTGTGAGTGAGTTGTGGTGGGAATGAAAGGGGGAGAGGGTGTGTTACGCCATAAATATCACGTCAATCTTGTATTTAGAGCACTCTCATGCTATAATAAAGACGTGTACATATGTAGGCGTCCCATATAACAAGGAATATACCGCATATAGCCCAATTGATGCGATATTTACGCAAATTGTGAATGTGTTTCTAGCAGACGGAAGCCTGAAAGGGGGGGTTGGGGGTGGGTGGGTGGGTGGGAGGGAGGCATGCAGGGGTGCAGTGAGTGAGTGAGTCGTGGAGAGATGGAAGTAAGGCAGATCTCTAGATAGATAACCAGCTTAGTGATAATTGTGGAGGCGCCCCAGGCGTATTGATGTTTGGTATTTTGACCCTTATGTCTACCAGATGGCTGGTGTTCGTTGCCATCAACAGGTCTACAATAACATGAGTCAGGAATGGAGAGAGAGAGAGAGAGAGAGAGAGAGAGAGAGAGAGAGAGAGAGATAACTGAGACATGCGTATGTCGTACATATAAATGGACTTCAGAATTGCATTTTTATGCAAGCAGACATTGCATTTTAGACACATGTGAAGTACCACAGAAACATGTAGGCCATTGACTGTAAATAAAGTACTATATTTATAGACCACCAGCGACGGTGCTGAGTCAACACAGGCAGATTGCCTGTTGTGATAGAGGGCTAAATATAGACTGGTGTCTCCTTACACCTGCGAAAGGGTAGATTGCCACCAGAGAAACGTTTACTTATTTATTTCGAAGTAATATGCAATCTAAATGTATATTCGAGACCAACTGCAATTATTTGTATGACAGTCATGACTATGTATAATCCAATATACGCGCGTAGGCGAGACATAAGAAAGCTGGTTGAGCAATTTTCGACACCCACACAGTTATTATTCATTTTTATTTACAATATTATACAATACAAATGTATTTGTGAAGAGTATTTTATCCATTATTGTATTTATACCAATTTTGTTCCCAGACAGAGCTGCTGTAGCTGGAGAATCAAGGAGCGGCAAGGGTCACCTCGTGACCGCCTGACCGTGTGAAAATGAGTGGAGTCACACTGAGAGGGGCAATTTTGCTGAGTGTTTGGGCAATTTTTGACAGAATAAAGTTATATAATTACTAATTCTTGACAGAGACAAACTATTATAAACCTTGGCATGATATAATTGATAATCCCATCAATTTACAAACGTAAATTGGTGGGATAATTCATTTTTTTTTGTATATTGTCATTTCGATTGTACACACGAAGTTTTGAGTGATATTTGGTATGAGCTCCTGTGGCATGGTTGGTAAGGTCGCGGACTGGAAAACTCAAAGTGTCGTAGGGTAGTGGGATCGAATCCAGGAGGGGGTTATGGGGAAGGTTTTATATTGTCTAGAAAAAATTTTATAAATTTTTTTTTTTACAAGATCATGCCATTGTATTCAAACAATATGAAATATTCATAGAATATATCATATTGTAAGAATACAATGACATGACCTTGTTTTCTTTTTTCTTTTTTTATTGTTTTATTTTATTATCATAGTAGGTTTGACATGATTTATTGAAACATATTTATTTTTGTACAATTCATTTGAGGTAAGAAAATAATTATATACACATTACTTAGGCTAATAACAAACATATATATTGATATACTAAAAAAATAAGGCATATTACATGTAAATCTTTGAAACTTATAAACTAAATAATGAAACATACAATTATATAATGTAAAAGCTATATCACAGGGACATCTTTGGAACTTATACATTATATAATATATATGTTACATTATGAGGTAGCGTGATCAATTAGGTCAGGTCAGGTAAGGTAGGGCGCGAGTCCAGGGCAGGGCAGGGCAGGAGGCGAGTCCAGGGCAGGGCACGGGGCGAGTCCAGGGCAGGGCAGGGCAGGGCAGGGGCCGACACTCAGTAGTTCTTGAAGGTGTGGTAGTCCCTGAAGCAGTCACCCAGGCAGAGTGCAACTTTGCACTCGGCGCACATTGAGGTGACTCTTTTGGTCACATGGGGTTTCCTCACACTGGAGCTGCAGACGGTGCACTGCACCTGCCTGTGACGAGTGCCAATCAGCTCGGTGTTGGTTGTGTAGTGTCTTTCGACACCCAGCTGGATGCGGTCAGGAACGTGATCCCCACGCCATGCCGTACGTCTGTGAGTGGTGGTGGCATACTTCTCCAGGAGTTGGTAGGAGACGTTGTACACGAACTCCCGGAATTTCAGCTTCTGGTTTGGGGCCATATCCTTCTTCACCAACCACAAGTTGTAGGCGTTCAGCATCGTTATGTCAACTAGGTGGAGGAAGAGCTTGTGATACCACTTCACAGTCTTCCTCAGACACTCAACACCTGACAGCTGACAGTCAGACTTGTCCACCAGGCGCATGTTTTTGGTGTAGTCCACTACCATGTCGGGCTTGTAGATTGTCTTCCTGGTTCGGTAGTGGATTTTGCCAGAATCCACCTGGGCACCTGTGTGGACGGTGGAAAGCAGGTGGACGTCTCGCTTATCCTTCCACTTCAGGGCTATCAGTTTCCCACACTTCTCGAGCTGCTTGTATTTCTGCCCCTTTCGTCGCCTTCTTCGCACATGCCTCTCGCGGTGTTCCTTGGCCAGGTCGTCTTCTGAAGGTGTGTCACTGGAGGAGGCATCTGTGAGAGGAATGACATCACCTGTGAACTTTGGCATAAACTTTCTTGTCTTTCTGACAGTCCCACATGACCCCGTTTGGTTGTCATAAAGAAACTGGCAGAGAGCAGGAGAAGTATACCAGTTGTCAGTGTAGATGATGTGGCCTTTGCCCAGGTAAGGTGCCAACATTTTCCTGACGATGGCACCTGACATGCCCATGGGGTCATTGGCAGCGGCTTTCGGTATGTCAATGTCAGTGCCTGTATACACGATCATGTCAAGCACTATTCCAGTTTCACAGTCGCACAACACGAAGAGCTTGATTCCGAACCTATGCCTCTTCAAGGGGATATACTGCTTGAAAACAAGACGTCCTTTGAAGAGCACGAGCGACTCATCAATCACCAAATTGAGGAAGGGGTAAAAGTATTTCCTATACCTCTCCAACAACATGGTGAACACATCCCGAACTTTCCATATCCTGTCAATCCTGTTAGGATTTTCGTTGTCTGCAAAGTGCATAAATCTTAGCAGCAACAAAAATCTGTCACGAGTCATGAACTTATTGAAAGTTGGGGTGGCGATGAGAGGGTCGTGCTTCCAGTAGTGTTGCAACACATGCTTCTTGATCAGAGGCATGAGGAACAACAAGGCAAAGAACGTCAGAAATTCTGCCACAGTCGTATCCACCCAGCCTCGTATTCTCGCTTTTGGAGAAAGGACGTCCAATCTGCCAAACACCCACCTGTAGTAGGCGTTTGTTTGGGCAACGATGTACGTCATTACCTCCATGTCGAAAAAAGCGAGGAAGAAGTCGCTTTCATTCGCTTGATCATCACAGGGCCAGTTGTCAGTTGTTCCTGACGTCCCAGGATTGAACTGGGGCACGTCAGGGTACAAAATTGACCCCGTCAGACCAATCGAACGAAGGCATGCCAGGGATCGGAATGTCGTCTGCGTCTTCTTCTGCGTCTGAAATATCGCTTCCATGGTCGCGATACAGCACTTCATCATCATTACCCTCCTCTTCACTCGACAGACGATGCCCTTCCTCGTTTTCGTCACCGACGTCGGACTCACTCCCACTGTCCACTCCCAAAATCCCCCCACCCTTGGTCCCGTGCTAGGGCTTCGTCGTCGAAACCCGGGCTGCCAATGTCCTGCGAATCACCATCAAACAGCAGGGCGGCATACTTAGATGGTGTAAGATTTTTCCGGGTCACTTTGGCACGTGCGGGAGTCTTATGGACAGGGACAGCAGAGGTGGTGGCAGGGGCGGCGGCAGGGGCGGCGGCGGCGGCAGGGGCGGCGGCGGCAGGGGCAGCAGTGGTGCGTGGCCTTGATGGCAAGATGATGGTGGTGCCTGTCGCCCTTCTCTCTCTGTTTCCTTGGGCAGGGGCGGCAGGGGCGGCAGGGGCAGCAGGGGCGGCAGGGGCGGCAGGGGCAGCAGGGCCGGCAGGGACACCAGGGCCAGCAGTCGCTTTCCCAGTCGCTTTCCCTCTCCCTTTCCCCTTCCCCTTCCCTGTTCCTTGGGCAGGGGCGGCAGGGGCGGCAGGGGCAGCAGGGGCGGCAGGGGCAGCAGGGCCGGCAGGGACACCAGGGCCGGCAGGGACACCAGGGCCAGCAGTCGCTTTCCCAGTCGCTTTCCCTCTCCCTTTCCCCTTCCCCTTCCCTGTTCCTTGGGCAGGGGCGGCAGGGGCGGCAGGGGGAGCAGGGGCGGCAGGGGCGGCAGGGGCGGCAGGGGCAGCAGGGGCAGCTGGGCCAGGGGCGGCTGGTGGTGGTGGTGGTGGTAGGGGCACTGTGGCTGGCGTACGGGTTCTCTTCCCTACGCCCGTGCCTTTAATTTTTCCTGCCCCCGCAGGTAATGCAGCCCTAGGGCGGCCTCCTGCGTCGCTGGTACGGGTGGCAGGGGGGGCAGGGGTGGCAGTGGTGGCAGTGGTGGTGGTAGTGGTTGTTGCAGTGGCCTGGGTCGTGGTGGCAGTGTCCCGAAAGACCAATGACCTCTGTGCCATTGCCCTGCTTGCACGTGTTTTACGTGCTTTTGGTGCTGGTGATTCGTCCTCTGAGCTGTAGGGCGTGTCGTACTGGTAGCTAGGGTCTTTGGCAGCCACCCTCTGCCTTCCACGGCGGCTAACACCACCAGAAGGAGGGCTGGTTGTGTCATCAGGGAGCGAGCGTGAGGGACGTGTAGGCTCCATGACTAGTGCGTGGTTACTGGCGCGGTGGTGCTTGCACGAGTGCGGGGCGAGCGTTTGGCGGGGTGGTATCGAGAGTTGACATGTAGTACAATACCCACACCAATTTTCAGCCGCCTGGCTATAAACGCGCGGTTTTGGTACGTGTTCAAAGTCTCTGCTCTTAAGAGTCTACCCGCAGTGCGCCGGGGGAACTCTTAAGAGTCTACCCGCAGCTCCCGGGTTAAGGGTACTTCACACAGTCAGGAATGCGAGCTAGAACCACTAGGAGTAGCTGAAAATTCGGATTCCTGGGCCTATTCGCAGTGAAAATCGATACTCCTAGTGACTCTAGCGATATCCTAGTGATTCCTGTTAGACTCCCAGTGACTCCAAACCAGTCCCGGCCGATTGGCCCTCTCCGACAAAATGTTGACCGTCTTTAAGGTTCTCGCCGTGAATCGGACCACTCCCAGTGATTCCCAGTGATCCCCAGTGACTCCCAGTGAGTCCTGGTGATTCTGGTATGAACTGAAGCTGAAACCAAAAGCTGTCCGCGATTCAGATACGAAACACAGAGAATCACCAGGACTCACTGGGAGTCACTGGGGAATCACTGGGGAATCACTGGGGATCACTGGGAATCAACTGGGAGTCACTGGGAATGGTCCGATTCGTGGCTAGAACTTTATATACGGTGAACATTTTGTCGGACAGGGCCAATCGGCCGTGAGTGGTTTGGAGTCACTGGGAGTCTAACAGGAATCACTAGGATATCGCTAGAGTCACTAGGATATCGCTAGAGCCACTAGGAGTCATCGAATTTTCACCGTGAATAGGCCCAGGAATCCGAATTTTCAGCTACTCCTAGTGATTCTAGCTCGCATTCCTGACTGTGTGAAGTACCCTTTAATAAATATATTATTCATATAAACCTGTAATACTTCTCACGTGAAAGTATAATATACAGTATACAGGTAGTTAACTTTTCTTGGTCAAACATTATGAATAGGCCTAGTATTAACCTGTGTAAGTACAATTTCCCACAAGACATTGTATTCACCCAGTGATTGTGTGTAGAGAAGGAAATTACGTTAGTTGAGGTAATTAAATAATGTGAATAATGTATGGTCAATGTTTTTTTTTGTTTTTTTTCTATATTCCAACTTACTTCCTCTCGGGCATAGGCTGAGAGCCTTAACATTCACCGCTTTACAATGAACAGTGAAGCCCGTGAGGTCTTGTTCCAGTATACCATACTATACCATACGTCTTGTAGTCTATTAGTTCTGCAACTCCCCTTACCTAACATAACAAGAATGGTGGATACGTGTTTGTATGTGTTTTGAAATGTCAAGTTCGTTTGGTGGTGGACAGTGGAATTTGGATTACTACTTGATGAATTACTACAATTGATGGCGGGAGGGGTGAAGGGTGCGGGCGTAGCCCTCTCTCTATGTATCATCCTTCTCAACATCCAGAGGGGCTATGCTGATATACAGGTGCAGAGGGGTCCGGTAGTGTACCAGGTCAACCCTAAACAAGTATTGAGGGACCTCGTCACACAGAAATCACACACGAGTGAAATTTCTGTCACCATTCCTGCCTGGTCTATTTCATATATCGGGAAGGCGCCGCGACTGGGCAAATTCTCTGGCACAACCTCGCTACAACACCTATTGTGCTACACTCTAATTAGCTGCGGAGATGTAGAGACCAACCCCGGCCCTTGTTCAACGTTGAAGAAACCTCACCACCAAACAAGTAAGGCAGACACCGGCATATCAACAGTCCCTAGCAGTAAAATTCGTTATAACAAACTGGGCCAGCAGGTACCCCAGCCTCCGGCCGTCATGCTCCAATTCAACCCACAACACAATCCAACACTATCGGTGGCTCAACATGTAACTGGAGCAGCTAGGAAGAAAGGCATCAGTCGCAACAACATCAACAATGGAGCAGCATTAGCAGCCAGGAATAAGGACAACATCATCAAACAGCAAATACAGGTGGGGCAGGGAGGGGTCACAGGGGGAGACATGCCACAGACAGTTCCCACCCTAGCAGCACAGCTGATCATCACACCGCCAGACGTACGACGAACAATACAAAGAATCTATGTACAATGTGCGACATTAGATTCAACAAAAGGAGTCCAACATCACAATGTAGTATTTGTAATGAAACAGCACACGATCGATGTTCTTATGTTAACAGCAGAAAAGAAATGGAATGCGATAAATGCAGGGAACTAGCAATAATCCACTCCACCAACTCTACATTACCCACAGCATTACCATTAATACCACAGATATCGGCGACCCAAGTAGCACAACATGCAACAAGAACAACAATAAAAACAGGTAGCACTCGCAAATACATCTACAGGGAAGCAGCATCAACGGACAATGAAAACAACAACAACAACAACAGCAAACAACCACAGCCCGACCGCGAGTATCCCCTACTCTCTCCCGCACAAACAGCTGATCGACGCGGACCAAACCACACCTCCAGTCGTATGATAAACAGTAAGAAAAAACTATGTATAGTCTGTAATATTGGTTTCAACAATAGGAGTTCACTTTTACAATGCAATAGTTGTAATGAAATTGTTCATAACCGATGTACTTACATGTACGTTAACAGTAGAAACAAAGTTGAATGTGTTAAATGTAGGAACTCAGCTGTACAACATCGCGAGTCTATTTGTTTTATTTGTGAATCACTCATAACACGACGTCAGAATATCCAAAACTGTGTAAAGTGTAAACAGCTAGCTCACATGAAGTGCATCTGTAAGAAGACCAACAGTGAAGAACGGGAATTCCTTTGCAATAAGTGTGCCTTGCATTCATTACCGAATATTAATGTAAATGATCCAAGTATTAACAACTCAGAATCCAGCCAGGACACATTCAAAATCAAAGATGAATACAGAGTGTTCACCAACAAAGGGCTCCATCTTATCCACATTAACGCCAGATCAATGTACCATAAATTGTCAGAAATAAACTTGTTAGCTAATAAGGCCAAAGCTTCAATAATTGCAATCACAGAAACCTGGCTGGATTCAAGTATAAACGATGGTGAAATAAACATTCAAGGTTTCAACATGGTTAGGAATGATCGCAATAGGCATGGGGGAGGAGTATGTCTGTATGTAAAAAACAACCTCACACACACAACTAGGACCGACCTCCATGTAGAAAATCACGAAGCTCTGTGGATCGACCTACACCTGCCGAGGACAAGACCCATCACAATTGGGGTATGCTATAGGCCACCAGCCGACACACAATTCTTGACCAAATTTGAACGAACTTTGTCATCGCTAGACCCTCGGAATGAATCCATCATACTAGGGGATTTTAACCTGTGTTACAAACAACGAAATGATAGGCTTGTACGAGAATATAGGCATATACTGACAATGCACAATCACAAACAACTCATCACAACCCCCACACGTATCTCTGAGAACACTGCCACAATATTAGACCACATAAACTGTAACAGAGAGGACAAAATATCCCAATCAGGGGTAATATAGACTGGGATAAGTGATCACTTCGTCACATATTGCACACGGAAAACCACAAAAATTACCCTAGAGAATCACAAGATTATCAAAACAAGGTCACTCAGAAACTACAATAAGGAAACATTTCTGGACATTTTATGGAATACAGACTGGTCTCCAGTGTTTGGAAGTACAAACGTTAATGATGCATGGGTTGGTTTCAGAACCATCATCACAAACATCCTAGACGAAATAGCTCCTCTGAAAGACATACGAATTAAAGCAAGGTCAGACCAATGGATCAACAATGACATACTACACCATCTGGAACACAGAGACAATCTGTTAAAAAGGCTAGCGAAACATAGACAGGATCAAGGTCTGAAACATGAGTTCAACAGGGCCAGGAATAAACTAAGTAGGAAAATGAAATCAGCGAAAAATAATTATTTTCACAATAAGGCAGAGGACTATCAGAATAACCCAAAGAAACTATGGAGGTACCTAAAAACAACAGGCTACAGCAACAAGACAAGGGATTCGTCTAACACTAATATTGCTCTCACCATTAATGATCAGGTTTGCCACGATAAATGACAAATTTCAACCTACTTCAACTCCTTCTTCACTTCCATAGCAAACACACTTGCACAGAACCTACCTCAACCTCTCAATAAATACACGACAACAACGGCCACCTTTCGTAATTTCTACAGAGATAAAGACATACACCCGAACACATTTAGTTTGCAAAATGTTACACCAAAATACACTTTTGACGAGCTGTCTAACCTAAATGTACATAAGAGCACAGGACCAGACAAAATTCCTGCCAAATTTCTACGAGATGGAGCCATTGGTATAGCAGGCCCCCTAACCCACATCATCAACTTGTCAATTAACACCAACACAGTACCTGCTGAACTGAAGGAAGCTATTGTAACCCCTCTATTCAAGAAAGGAAATAAACTAGAAGTTGGCAACTACAGACCAGTTAGCATATTATGTATTGTATCTAAAATCCTTGAAAGAGCGGTATACACCCAAATTGAACACTACCTCAAACAAAATGATCTATTCTATAAGTTTCAATCAGGTTTCAGATGCATGTACTCGACAGACTCCTGTCTCATCCACTTAACGGATCACATTCGTAAAGAAATGTCTAAAGGTAACTACACCGGTATGGTTCTTCTTGATCTACAAAAAGCGTTTGACACAGTAGACCATGATATCCTATGTAATAAACTACAAGCTATGGGCATAGGGTCTGTGAACTGGTTTAAATCTTATCTTAGTGGTAGAACCCAAAGAGTCAAAATTGATGATAATATATCTGATCCTATGCCAATTAACTGTGGGGTCCCGCAGGGAAGCATCCTTGGTCCCTTACTCTTTCTCTGTTATGTGAACGACATGGAACTGAGCGTCTCATGTAAATTATTACTGTGTGCAGATGACAGCGTGCTTCTGGTTTCAGGAAAAGACCCAATAAGTATTGCCGCTTCACTTTCCAAAGAACTAGCATCATGTAGTGAATGGCTAGTGGACAATAGACTATCTCTTCACCTGGGGAAGACGGAAGCCATCTTATGTGGAACAAAACGCAAACTGAAAGACATTGTGGGCTTCTCGGTCAACTGTAATGATATTCCTATAACAACAGTGTCACAAGTTAAATATCTCGGACTGAAACTGGACGCAAGTTTGTCAGGTGAAACAATTTTGGAATCTATCCTGAGTAAGTGTAGAGCACGTATAAAATACCTGTATAGACAGGTGGGATGCTTGCCCGCGGCGACCAAAAAGACCCTCTGCCAAGCGCTTGTTCAATGTCATTTTGACTATTCTGTGTCATCCTGGTACTCTGCATCATCTAAATCAGCACAGCACAAACTTCAGGTCACTCAAAATAAAATGGTTAGGTTCATGCTGAACCTAGGACCCAGATCACATGTTGGCCAGGAACAACTTCAGTCACTAGGTATGCTCAATGTTTCTGACAGGGCCAAACAAATCAGGATAACTAATGCCTTCAAAATTTTCTATGACAGAGCTCCAGAGTATCTAAAGAATTATTTTGTTAAAACAAATGAGAGGAGTGGACATAATACAAGAAACATGATGTTTAATTTTAAGGTCCCGAGAATCCAAGGACAGGGTAAGCAAACATTCTTCTTCACTGCCATCAAAGACTGGAACGACCTACCCCAGTCAGTCCGTGAAAAGAGAACACTGTATTCCTTCAGACGTAGCCTGAAGGAACACCTGAACCGGACAGCTGCGAGAAGGGAGCACCAAGCTTATGTCTACTACTAAATACGACATAAGAGATAGACAAACCAAACTGAAATGATTTCTGATTACGGATTACTGATATTTACTATAGGATGTAAGGTATCTTAAAATAACCCCCTAGAAATACTTTTTCTAAAGTATCTATTTCTTTATCCTCCCCTTTTCCCCAGCTAACCTAATCCCACAAGGACCCCAATGGAAATACGCCTAACGGCCTTATTGGGCTCTCCTTAGTTGGAATTATGCAAGGCTGGTGCATGTCATATTTGTAACAAACTATGTGGTACCAACTCTGTAAATTGCTGACTGAATAAATATTATTATTATTATTATTATTACTTCGACGGGCGTTGTAGTCACCGGGGTAAACTTTGAGCCAGCGTAATCATGGCTTGGTTGTTTAGGGGCCGTTGTAGTCGCCGGTTAATAATCTAGAAGTTCTGCAACTCACCTGACCTAACCTAAGCAAACTAACACATCCTATAAGTGTTACCTATATTAGGTAATCGTATGAAATATTACAGAACTCGGTAACGAATGAAAAGAAGAAGGTGGGAAGGATAAAGTATCCACTATTTAGACAATAGTTTAAATATATTTGTTTCGTAAAGTATAGTAAGCATTGATATCATGACCTTACGGTACATAATGATACAGACTCATCTATTATATTAATGTCTGTAATGATGTATGAATACAGTCATAATACTTAATGATGATATTAGAGGACTATAGTTATAGACTACAAGAGACATACTTGAGGAAAAATTTATTTCAATTATAGGGTCAAACACACAATGGGGGCCATGCCTGGCATACTCGCATCTCATTCCTAACAAATCCCAGTGATGCTCGGTGACTCCCAGTGACTTCTATCTAATTCCCAGTGATTCCTATATTACTCCTATCGACTCGTATATTACAGTAATCCGAAATTTTCAACTTTTCAATAACTCGCACTTCATTCCTGGTTTTATCCAGGTGATTCCTGGTGATTCCCAGTGATTCCCAAGTGACTCCCAGTGATTCGCAGGTACAATCCCACTGGTTCCTACGGTGTTGTGGGTCCACGGGGAATTGCAGACATTCGCGGTGTATTCCCAGGAATCACCAGGAATCATTACTCCTAGTGATTCTAGCTCGCAATCCTGACTGTGTGAAGTACCCCTTAGTCACATTATGTATGTAACTGTTGTATTCAGCTAACTATGACCTCAATAACCGTTGATGTAATGAAGAATGTGAAGTGTCCCTCATATGATTGTAATATATTTGTGGTACTATTATTGCATAATAATTTATGTAGTTGGAAATATTAGTCACATCATGCACGGTGTGTAATAATTGTATTCAGCTAACTATGACCTCAATAACCATTGATGTAATGAAAAATATGAACAGTCTCCTCATTATGATTGCACTAGTTTTGTAGTGTTATTATTTACAACCTGTCAATAATTCAGTCACTACAAACTCCTTTTTTTTTTTTTTTTTTTTTTAATCATAAGCTACGTATATACAGCACATGTGGCAATTAAATGAGGACACTATAATAACCATATGAATAATACCTACCTGATTTATAAACACAAATATGAATTTAACCAGACGACGATGCTGTTGTTTCAGTGGAATAATGGCTCTTTGAGCAGTATGTATCACTTTACCAGTGGTTGTCCCCTCACAGGATGGGGGGCGCTGCTCAATAAATTCGCCCCTCCGGGCAAAATAAAAAAAACATCAATCTGTTTACCCTCTTAATTTGGGTGCCATTCATCGAATAGTTTGCTTTCTCATTTCAGTTTCCGATATGTAGTACTTTACGTTTATCTGCATTAAAACTCATTTGCCAAATTTGAGCCCAACATGACAACTTATCTAGATTGTGTTGCATATCTTGAACATGTTCTTTTGAGAGTACACTATTTGCAATTTTGTTGATTGTCAGCAAACTTTGAGATTGTATAGGTGAGACCCTCATCTGTGTCGTTGATGTAAACTATGAAGAAAATTGGCCCTAGTACCAATTCCTGGGGTACCCCACCCCACTACTTTTAGATTGATCCATTTGGATTCCATACGATTTATGACTACTCATTGCATTCTGTCACTGAGCCAATTTTCTATCTATTTCAACACACCGTCGTGTATTCCATGCACTTTCAGTCATAGCAGTAAACGTTTGTGGGGAACTTTGTCAAAGGCCTTTTGAGAATCAAGGTATATAATATCCAAAGCTTTACTCTCAACATATAGGTTGAGGATATCGTGAAACAAGTCTAAGACTAAGAGGTTTGTTAATCAGGAGCGCTTATTACGAAAGGCCGTGTGGAGTATCTTTAAGTATGTTGTTTTCCTCTATGTAATTTACAAGTCTGTCTCTTATGAGTGTGTCTAGCGTTTTACATATAACTGAGGTTAAGCTAATTGGCTAATTGGGTAGAGTACAAAGGAGTACAAAGGAAATCAAGCAACAACATATCTAGTGACCCTTCAAGGCTGCTTGTCCTCCAAAACACTGAGGATCAAGTGTCCAAACAGTGGTATAGAGTGGGTAAGAGAACATTGGAAAGGGAACTACTGCCCTGGAACCCATGTCCGTGGCAGGATTAGGAAGTTAGTAGGGGACAGATGGGTTTGTAACTGAGGGGAGGATAACACAAAATTATTCATTTACAAACGCAGTCAGTCGCGGGTTTGATGCGAGATATTTGTCTAGGCGAAGTTTAAATGAATCAACGGTGCTGCAGTCTATAACATCTCGGGGAAGCCCATTCCATAAGTTGACAACTCGATTGAAGAAGACATTTTTAGCTTCGTGTGAGTTAAAAGATTTACCAATAATTTTGCACCCGTCTCCCCGCATGTAATTAGATTGGTCGATAGTGAAGTACTTACTACAGTTCATATTGTCGATGCCTTTGATGATTTTGAACACTTGAATTAAGTCGCCTCTTAATCTGCGCTGGGTTAAAGGAAATAGATTTAATTCTCTAAGACGCTCCTCGTATGGTTTCTTCTATAGGCTAGGTATCATTTTGGTAACTCTACGTTGAACTCGTTCTAGCTTGTCTATATCGTTTTGGTAATAAGGGCACCAGGATTGAACGCAGTATTCCAGAAGAGGGCGGACTAAGGAATTGTAAAGGGTTAGGATAACGTCTTTGGATTTATGCTCAAATGACCTGCATATAAAGCCAATTATTTTGTTTGTCTTCTTAACAACTTCTGAACATTGTTGACTCGGTTTTAGGTTACTCGATATTGTTACTCCCAGATCGGTTTCTCTGTTTACATTCTTAAGCTGAGTGCCATTCATCAAATAGTTTGCTTTCTCATTTTGGTATCCGATATGTAGTACTTTACATTTATCCGCATTGAAACTCATTTGCCAAATTTGGGCCCAACATGACAACTTATCTAGATTGTGTTGCATATCGTCAACTTGTTCTTTTGAGAGTACGCTATTTGCAATTTTTGTATCGTCAGCAAATTTTGAGATTGTACAGGTGAGACCCTCATCTATGTTGTTGATGTAAATTAGAAAGAAAATTGGTCCTAGTACCGATCCCTGGGGTACCCCGCTACTTACATTGGTCCATTTAGATGCCTTACCGTTTATGACTACTCTTTGCTTTCTGTCGCTGAGCCAATTTTCTATCCATTTCAACACACCGTCTTGTATTCCATGCGCTTTTAGTTTTAGCAGTAAACATTTGTGGGGAACTTTGTCAAAGGCCTTTTGAAAATCAAGGTATATAATATCTACAGCTTTACTCTCATCGTAGAGGTTGAGGATATCGTGGAAGAAGTCTAAGAGGTTTGTTAAACAGGAACGTTTTGTACGAAAGCCGTGTTGAGTATCTTTAAGTATGTTATTTTCCTCTAAGTAATTTACGAGTCTGTCTCTTATGCGTGTTTCTAGCATTTTACATACAACTGAGGTTAAGCTAATTGGACGATAGTTACTGGGTAGGGATTTGCTACCTTTTTTGAATATCGGTGTTACGTTAGCTAGCTTCCACTGATCAGGCATAGTTCCAGACTGCAAGGATTTATTGAATAGCAATGTCAGTGGTTTAGAGAGCTCATCCTTAGCTTCCTTTAGGACTCTAGGTGAGATTGTGTCAGGTCCAGTTGTTTTATTTACCTTGAGTTTATCTAAACAATTCAATACTTCTCTCTCTGTAACGGTGATATTGCTTAGAACATCTGAGTTAGCAATCTGAATCGGCGATGGTGTAGGGATATCACTGAGGTCTTCCGTTGTAAAAACTGATGCAAAGAAGGTATTGAGGGCATTACTCATTTGTACTTCGTCTTTGGTGTATTCTCCATTTTCATCGAGTAACGGTCCACAGTTGAAGTAATTACTTTTTTCTTTCTGATATAACTATAGAATTCTTTCGGGTTTGTTTTACTTTGATTCGCAACATGTAACTCCAGGGTCTTTTTACTTTGCTTAATTCACTTTTTTGGCTTTGCGTCGTAGCTCTACAAATTTCACCCGTTCTTCGTCATTTTGTAAGGATTTTAATCTATCATTAGCAAACTTTTTAGCAAGCAGACAGTTTGAAATATCTTTATTCCACCATTTGGGCTTATTATTATGGCCTGTACGCCGTATTTTCGATGGTATGCAGTCCTGCACTGCTTTTAGGTAAGTGGTTTCGAATAATTCCCAAGATGTATTTATGTCGTTATAGTTGATTAAAAAGCTCCAGTCAGTTTCTTTAAACATAGCTCTAAGTTTATGAAAGTTTGCTTTCTTGAAATTAGGGACTTTTTCGATGCTGCTATTTGATTCGTTACTAGTAAACTTTAAAGTGAAAGTAATTGTACGATGGTCTCTGTTACTGAATTCATCACCAACATTCAAATTCTCTATTAATTCTTCTTTTGTTGCAAGTACAAGGTCAAGAACGTTATTACCACGGGTCGGCGATCGAACAAATTGATAGAGTGAACTCTCTTGCAAGTTCGCATACAAGTCATGTCCGGAGTGTGAAGTATGAGTATCGCCCCACTTGGTCACAGATAAATTAAAGTCACCAAAAAATACGTTATCTTGTGAGTTACTTACATCTGCAAATTGTTCATAAATTTCTCGGTCAGTTTGCACTGATTGAGCTGGAGGTCTGTATATTAATGCAAGTATTATTTTTGTACCTTTATTATTCTTTATTAGCACAAAAGATGTGTCGACATTCACAATTTGAGGTTTTGACAAGAGGGTCGGGTTAAGATTTTCTTTGATATAAAATAAAACGCCACCTCCATTTTTATTTATTCGGCTGTTCTCAAACATTACATAACCGGGAAGTGAATCCTCTGCTAAAAAGTCTCTATCTTCTGTAATGAGCCAAGATTCTGTCATGCCAATCACATCATAATTTTCCGTAAACTCTAGTTCCTCTAAATCTGAACATTTATTGCGTATGCTACGAGCGTTTGCATAGAAAACCTTTAAAGTTGCGGTTTTAGAACTCACAGAACTTTCTTTAATCAAATTTTTGGTTCTGGTCGGATCTACATTTACATTCATGGCTGTCCTTGGTTCTCGGTCGTTATCCCTGGCAGTTTTGAATTTGGGTGGAGCTTTATCCAAATTTGTGGTTCTTGACGGATTAGCATTTAATTCCTTTGCAGGTTGCCGTCCTCGCTGTCTTCGGTCCTCCTTCCTGGTTGTCCTGTGCTGAGTCGATTTCTTCTCCGAAAATCCTTCACCGCATCGTTGAGAAGACGCCAAAACCGTGCTGCTCCCACCTGGTTCAGATGAACTCCATCATCCGAAAACAAATAGTCATCGTAGAAGAATTGTCCCAGGTGTCGACGAATGGAGGTTGTAGGGAATTAGTGAGAGAAGATGAGTTGATGAGAAGAAATGCTTTTGATTCTACACCTTTCAAAAACTGCAGTATGACGGAAACCTCTCCATACATGCGAAAAATACTCGATATATGGGCGTACTGTTCCCCGATACAAAGCAAGAAACTGTGCGGTAGTGAAGAATGGACACCTAACTTCTGGGAAGCTGTTTTAGCAAGAGTAGTATTAATTATGATGTCTCCAAGAAAGGCCAAAAGAAAAAGAAATACCAAGAATACTGAGAAAAGATGCAGGGCTCATTTGTGTAGTGTTGAAGTATAAGTGATAAACATGTGAAAGCTCTTGACGGGTAGATCAATGAAGAAATTATTATTTTAGGAGGAACTGGCCTTCGGCCGGGACATTTTTCTACAAATGTACAAATATATCTTGAAAGGGATTCTAGGGGGTGTTTTTTTTAAGCTTGATGGTGGTCTAGCGAAGAAAAATATATAAATACATAAATATATAAGCCAAAAAATAACCACTACCCCCTTAACCCCTCCCATACCAAAAGGTGACTCACCAATACCAGTGACGGCTCTCAGCCATTCTGCTTGTTCTGCTAATATCTAGCTGGAGCTGCTAACATGACTTTCAGGCACTGCTGTGAAGAGTTTGTAATGCTTATCATGGTTCCTCTCAGCTACTCCGGGCGGGCGGCTGTGTTGTCTCGTTGCTTATGGCAGCTTGTCTGGTACTGGAGGGTATACTTTTATCTACTATGCCATGGTACAGTATGGGTTAAAGGTTGTTGTTCCAGCTGGGATGGATCACTAAATAAAATGTAGTTTGTGTTGTTAACCTTCTTCTTGCATTACTGGTGGCACATACATATTCACCTGTACATTACATGTCGGCACATATACAGCTTTACATCACTATAAACATATTAACCCCACCCCACCCCATCTCTCTCTCTCTCTCTCTCTTTCTATCATTACACTTCTGAACATATATTACAACATGGTCACAATATTAACCCCACTCGAACCCATCTCTCTCTCTCTCTCTCTCTCTCTATATATATATATATATATATATATATATATATATATATATATATATATATATATATATATATTTTCTTTAATACATACGAGGTTGAAAGAAATGGCAATTTCTGCGTTGGAAATTTTATTATTCAAAGTTTCCAGGTCTCTGATGAGTTTTCGCTGGGTGGCAGGAAGTAGATGAATGAGATGAGCAAAATTCATGGTGGTACAGGGTTACATAAATGTACATGATGATGCAGGATATACGATGCGTTTCACTGGACAACCAGCATTATCAAGTAAGGGTAGAATGATATAAAAGGTAAACAGGAAGGGTATATATAGAGGGTGGAGGATCAGAGGAGGCAAAAATCAGGGGGCAAAAGTCTCCTATTGGTGGAGGGGTATTCTATGAGTGCAAAAGGGGGAACTGCTTCACGCAGGCGCACTGGATGCGGGATGGTGTTGGTCGGTTGACGGGGTCAAAGCTGATTGGCTGCGTGTCGAGGGGCGTGGCCTAAGTTGCGTGGTACGTGTGGCGCCGGCAGAAGACGAAGCTGAAGGAGGTAGCGCGGGGGGCTGCGTCAAGGGCACGGGGGGGGGCGAGGGGGGGGCGTTAGGTCCTGTAGGGTAGTGCCTTTTGGCAGAAGGAAGGATCTGAAGGTCCAGAGTTTGGTTGTTGATGTTAGGATGTAAGGCTTGGATATATAACGCTTCGAGTATAGGTAATCTCCTTGGGTCACTTTATTTATCGAGTATGGTGGTGTGTTTCTCTAACTCGTTGCGTGTGAGGTGGGGGTGGTTGGGGGTGAGATAGTGGTCTTTGATGGCTCCAGCCTGAAGGTGAAGAGTTAACCGACGTGAAAGATGGGTCTGAATATATATTATGTCACGGTCACAATATTAAAACCACCCCTACTTTCTCTCTCTCTCTCTCTCTCTCTCTCTCTCTCTCTCTCTCTCTCTCTCTCAAAAGAAATTTTACTTATTAAAATGAGAACATCATCTTGAACATGGCATGCAATTTTGGTCTCCCTATCTGAACAAGGACATTGAGAAACTCAAGTCGGTGCAGCGTAGAGCGACAAAGTTGATACCGTCACTAAGAAATAAATCATATAAATCAAAAGAAGAGTGTGAGGTCAATTAATCGAGTGTTTCAAGATATTAAAGGGTGTTGACAAAATTGATGTAGATTCACTTTTCAAAATCAATAATCATTCATTAACTTTGGGAAATGGAATTAAATTAAAACCAATAGGGCAAGTCTCGATGTCACAAAGCACTTCTTCATCTACAGTGTGGTCAATGAGTGGAACAAACTGCCATAGAAAGTGGTACAATGTAAGATAATTGACACATTCAAAAGGAGTTTAGACATCCATTTTGATGAGCTTGGAATAATATAGGTAATATAAAATAAACATGAAATCAAATAAATTGGTTAAGCTTTAGTAGTATATACAAATTGCTCAAATTCATGCTTTTCTATAAATTTCCCAGTATAAATTGTTCTCATTCTGCTGGGGGATTTTTTTTCCCCAACTATAATTCCATGCCGACCAATGGTCGGAGGGTGTGGTGGGTGGGGAGAGAGCCTTCTGCTTTGATATCCTTGCCTTCCAAGTTGTAACAAATTCTATTTTAGCATTTAAGTCCGGACTGCCTAGTAGGGACCGCAAGGTCTGTGCAGTCTGTGTAACTATGTAACGGTCTCTCTCTCTCTCTCTCTCAAACCTTCCTCCTGGAGTCAATATTGTCTCAGTCAGAAGACCACATTGATCCCTTCCCCATGTTTGCCTTCTAAATACAATGTGACTACACTATGTGTTTAGTTGTTGACTTCCCATTATATTATTTTCTTACTGGATGGACAATAACAAACGTATGGAGTAAAGAGAAGATAGAGTGGACTGGTGGCGTTGAATTTAAAAACGAATAATGATAAATTTATATAAAACACTTTAGGAGAAATTACATATTAAGTGGTTTATTTAAGCAAAGCAGGATTATAGTATTTGTAGTGTCAATGAACATAAGCACACATATAATGACCTGACTATTCCTTATGATATCGATATCGTACTATTATATAAACATTTGTTTTGTTCAGTTCCACATATTGATTACGAAATGTGATTCCACGTGAACCGCAATATTCACACATAAATACAAAGTACATCTAAAATACTGAGTCAATATATCTAATTATGAAAATTAATATTATAATACTATTTGTCTACAAGTTTCATACACATCCGAAATATTTAGAGTTGTGCTCTCACCACAATTCCAAAAGTAATATGGGTCTATAATGAATCCACTCCATCAAAATATCTGACATTTCTCTCACTCAATTAATTCAAGTTATATGCCATTCCCAAAAGCATTTAGGGCGTTAGAACTTCCCATAAAAGTGCTTTAACTACACCAAGTGTTTTAATCGCTCCAATCATACGACGAGCTGTGTGAGCATTACATTCCTTCGCCCTATCAAAACAATGGTAGGTGGTTCATGTCTTTGAAACAGTAGACGTGATTGTGACGCCTACCAGCGTTGGCAGAATCGCCTCCCGGTAGCCACTAGCGCTCGCCAGGGCAGTCAAATGGGCCACAGTTATCAGAGAATGTTGTTCTTTCTTTCATAGTGTTCGTGTTGTTACAGACAGTCCCGTGGTGTTCTTTATTTTCGTCTGTGACAACGGGAAGCATTTTATATCATGAGTAGAACATAGGATGCATTGTAGTGAAGTTGAGAGAGAGCGAGCGAGCGAGCAGCGTGGGGGCAGTGAGTGTTGATTTCCTCCTCCCTCCTCCCTCCCGGAGGAGTTTCTTGCCGCGTTGCCTTTCTCTCGGTTTTGATTGGCTGGTTGTTCCTGGCGCCTTCTGGAGGCCTGCTGCCTTGTGACGTATCGGCCTGTGATTGGCCGACCACCATGCCTTTGTGTGATCCTGAGGTTCCCATGGAGCTACCTTCCTCAGAGCTTGCCTGACCAGCATACCCTTCACACCTCCCTTGCCATCTGTCCCCGACTTCTACCTATAGAACACTTTCTCTCTCTCTCAACTTCTTACCTCTTATGCTTCTAATCTATTTAATATCATAACTCCCCTTTGGTTCTGCACGATTTCATATATCGGCCATCGTATTATATGCTGAAGCTCTCAGATATCTCATGTTTAGTTAGACATTTTGGAGGGGTTAACATTTTGTCTGTAGAGGTTCGACACACTCGCGGTGTCTCCCTACCTATTTCTTGGTTGTCTGCTGGGCTATTTAATGCTAGACTGGGGTGAGGCCATTGATGTTGTGATTTCCGTTGTGTACCAGGTTTTGTTGAACCTGTACAATCGCAACAGATACGTGGGAAGCTTAGGTTGTCTTTCTGACTGTGTACCTTGTGAGTTTAGCACTGTGTTGCGAGTGAGGGCTTTTGCCTCTGCCACCCAACACTGTGCTAACTCGTTTTGCTTTGACTTGAAGAGGGTCGCCAGGAGAGAACCAGATACTAGCGATCTGGATCTCTCAAGAGAGCACCCCGTCATTTAACGTAATTTGGCCGTACAGTCTTAAGGACCTCGCTAGGCTACGAGCCACTTGCTCAGCCATTGTTTCCTAGCCTACGACATCCCAGCTAGACTTTATTCACCTAGCGGACACCCGATTAGGATTATAAACTCTTATGTTATGTATGCAGCATTTTTATTCACGTTGAGTGTAAGCCTTGGTTGTTGTTGAGTTGCACAACCCGAGCAGGCTTTTGCGTTGCCTGAGGAAGTACTTCTTTTGTTGTTGGAGATAATACTATTGCACATTTCTCGTTATTCTTGTGCCAGTTAACACTGTATGTCCCTACACTTGTCATATCCTGTTCCTGCTTTATATAACAGTTCAAAATCCGATTCGATCATCTTAAGCAGCATCAGACTTTCTTCAGAAGATTCCTGTTCGATGCTTTAGGACTTTCATTCACTTTCTTTAATATAGGAGTGACAATTTATTATTGTTTAGAGTAACTTTAATTATACCTTCTTCTTGTTTGCATTAAATCATTCCAGTGATTTAATTAAGCTCTCTATCTTTTTCCTTGTATACATTATTAACGTAATTGTATGTTGTTGTGATCAGGCTGTATCAGAGATCATCAGCCTGTAGTAGTAGTGCATTTATACCGAGTTAGAGGATACCCCGCTATCGCAGATTTAACTCTGGAGGGTATAGGTGTTTTTTGTGCGCCGGCATTATAAGTTCGAGGGTTGGATCTAGTGTTACCGTTGTGGCTGTGTGCCTTTCTAGTCCAATGATTAAGAGCCCTTGTTTTATACGAGTCCCGGTCGTAACATGATGCAAAGGGCTAGCCGTATTAGACCTCCAACGAGTGTAGTCATACAGCCGGAGGGATACCCTGGAGTAATTCCACTTCGACAATTAATACATGCCTGGTAAATTACACACGAACACAGACTCCCCCCCGTTTACCCCCTCTAAGGTCATGTAATTACTCCCCCCCCCCCCCCCCGAAGAGTACCGTGTCAGAACATTATAATGACAGTCCTGAACCCCTGGGATAACTCTAGGAAGGACGTTGCTGCAAGTTTGGTTAAACATTTTAACCCCTCTTAGCTCCCCTCCCACGTATACCGATTTAGTCCAGTCAATATAGGGTTCAACCCCCAAAAATTGATACAAACGGTTTTTCAACGGATTATGGTACCCTTAAGTATGCCAAATGACATACTAAAAATATAGTGAAATCCAACTTCCGGAAATGGGTTATTTTCAAGATGGCGTCCAAGATGGCTGCCGGGAGCTTACAATGGCTATATCTCAGTAACTATTCACTCTAAAGAGGTGGTTTTGGTGTCAAACCCTATCTTTTAGGGGTCAAGAAATCAAACTAAATAAGTGAAATTACCATTGGTTAATTATTTGTTCAAGAACATTTACTTTCATATACTGTAACTAAACATGTACATTTTACACATAACTAAAGTATTATCATGTAATGTATGAGAATATATAAAACAAACATTTTCTGTTAAACATTTCTGGAAAGTAGTCTTTTTGCTTACACCAAAAATCCTAGAGGTCGTGTCACAAGTCACAACCAGTAATGGCATGGATGAACAACAACTGAGAACATGTGTCTTATCCAAGGATTTCTTTTAGACTGGTGATGTCATACACTTTTAAACTACCATCATCTCTTGACTTGTCTGATCTGAAATAAAGACCATTACTATCTTCCTGTGCATAGTAAAGGAGCAAAACAAGGAGATCGGTATCTTCTCCAATCAGCGTGGTGGTGCGTAGAAGAGATTTCTCCACTGCAGCCCTCACTATGTCAACATCAGCATCCCCAGGTGCATTAACCACAACACAATCCCTTTCCCTCAGTTCATCAGTTATCATCCGGATGAGTCTCTGCTTATTAATATCTCTTGACAAAAATTCCTCCTGCTTACCAGAGAACTTTGTCTCAGCAGTGAAGCTGACAAAGGGATGAGTATTATGTTTTCTTCTCTGATGGGTGTTGTCTTTAATTGTTGGCCCTCCCTCATAGCCATAAAAAAACAATGGTTGTACCTGAACCACAATGGCGGATGGTGAAATCAGCATATGATTTTGCTATTTTACCATAGCTCTCTCCGCGCTGCCATGGTATTCTGTGAAGGAGTGAACCGCCATCAAGTACATAGCATTATATTTCTTGGTCTGAATCTAGGATGGCAGCTCTTGCTTGATCACTTATTGCATGTGCTAATTTTGGCTTATTAGCTTTTCTGAAGATGTTTCTGGATTCAAAGAGGGCTGGAGGGAAAGGACTGAGCTCGTAACATATAACTTCCTCCAGTAACAACTCACCAGTTTGAGAGACTACAAGGAAACGTTGAAAAAGAAGTGCAGAATAAATGGTTCTATCAGGAGCAACCTTGACAGCAGATTTTTGTCCAAGTGTTATGGCTTTATCTTTTCTAGTAAATGAAAACTTGAAGACAGGCTGTCCAATCATTTTGTGGATGATCTTGCATCCAACAGTATCATATTCATGCACATTCACTCCTTCCTCAGCCACAACACCAGTGATAATGTTCCTTTATGAAGATTCTGGGGAGAAAGGTGAATAAATGGCAAGCTTTGAACTGATCTCCTCCAGGTCAGAGGTATCCCTTTTCATCCTTGCCTCAGTCAAATCCTTGAGCTGTTCAGATGTTATGTATGACAAGTTTGTGAACTCCTGCATTGCGATGTTGTATTCTGATGATATAGACCGTGCCATAGTCCAAAGGGCCCTCTGATTTTCAGACATTCCGCTTCCATGGGTCATACCTCCAGTGGTCTTCAATAACCTCATTAATGTCGTCTCAATAACAAGGTGCACGCTGAGACCTGCCCAAAACTTGCTGCTGTGACGGATAACATGAAAACCCTGTTCAAATTTCTTGAATACTACTGGATGGTTGATGTGAAGTTGAATCATCTCTTGGACATAGAAGTAAGCTGATTTCAAGTAGTTGTAATGTCCAGCTGCAGCAAATATCGGCAAACAGTCAGAAACAGCGCGAAGGTGCATCAATCAATAACCTGTTCGATTAGCCTTTATGAGTGACCTAGCAAGTCCTATCATGCTTTGGTAATGCAGCCACAACTTACTTGTCTTGAACCTAGTGCCCAGTTCCATCTTCCTTTTCTGCAGCTCTTCATTTATTTTACTGAGGGTCTCTGATGTGAGCACAGTTTCTAATGTCATTTCACCATTCAATAGTGCAGCATAAAACTCCTCAGACTCTTAAATCATTTCTGCAAATCCTGGATTATCATCTGCCATCTCTTAAACTATCATATGTTTAAGGCATTTCTCTACAAGAAGATGGCCACGGAATGACTCTCAAATTTAACAAATTCTGTAACTGAAAATGTTGGTGTAATCAACTAACTAACTTACATTTATAGCTCCCATTAGTCAAATAATTAACCAATGGTAACTTCACTTATTTAGTTTGATTTCTTGACCCCTAAATAATAGGGTTAAACACCAAAACCACCTCTTTAGAGTGAATAGTTACTGAGATATAGCCATTGTAAGCTCCCGGCAGCCATCTTGGACGCCATCTTGAAAATAACCCATTTCCGGAAGTTGGATTTCACTACATTTTTAGTATGTCTTTTGGCATACTTAATGGTACCAGAATCCGTTGAAAAACCTTGTGTATATTTTTGTTTAGGGTTAGGGGGTTACTTTTCGTATATTGACTGGACTAATCGCTACAACGGGTGGGCGATCACATTTCTACAGAGGCGCATGTACTGTACACGAGCCACAAATACGTACATTAGGCATCCCTGTTGCAGAGAGAGACATACTGATAGATGCAGATAGAGAAATATGCGAAATAGATAGATAGAGGGAGAGGAGGGGGAAGGAGTAGGGCGAGAGGAGTGATATATATGTAGATGAATAGCTAGATAGATGATTAAATAGCTATATAAATGGATAGGTAGATATATAGATATATAGATAGACAGAGAGATAGAAAGGTAGGTAGAGAGAGAAAGAATGTGGGTGTGAGAGTGCAACGATGGGTGCAAGAAAGGGGGGGGGGGGAGCTGAAAGGAAACGGCTATTAATAAATGGAATTAATTATTGCGATAGGTGAATTTGAGAGAAGATGGAAGGCCGAAACATGACGGGTGAGTAGGAATTAGGCTAATGTCAATGGGAGAAAGGAATAGTGTCACCACATAGCCTAGTTGAGGGCAGATTACAGACAGGTGGGGCTGGTAGGAGGGGGGATTAAGGTAAGGCGTCTAACTGAATATTAACTAATGGTTTATACTCTAGGAGCGAGAAAAATAGTTACATAGATACACAGACTGCACAGACCTTGCGGTCCTTACTAGGCAGACCGGACTTAATGCTAACATATAATTTACTACAAAATGGAAGGTAAGGATAGCAAAACAGAATACTCTCTCCCCACCCACCACCCCCTCCAACCTTGGGTCGTGTGAAATATAGTTGAGGGGAACAAGACCCCCAGCAGAATGAAAACATTTCTACATGTAAATTCATAGTAAAGAAGTTGATAAATATTGTATAATACTGGTGCTTATTTGTTTTGTTTATTTATTTTGTTTACCTATAATACTCCAACCTCCTCGAAATTGATGTCTAAAATTCTTTTGAATGTGTCAATTGTACCACTTTATCTGGCAGTGAGAGAGAGAGAGAGAGTGAGAGAGTGAGAGCGAGAGCGAGAGAGAGAGAAGAGGGGTGGATAGAGAGTTGGCGTTGGCGAGTAATTAAGGCTGTATGAATGGACCTAGACGACCGTTTAAGTCTGGCTATAAAGGAAAACGGTTGGAGGTCTTCCCGCTCACAGTCACTTCACGTACAGTCATTTTACCTACTTTCACCTCACCTACAGTCACTACACACACACTTCACACACAGTCACTTCATTCACAGTTACACCATCAACAGTCACTTCACCCTGAGTCACTTCATTCACAGTTACACCATCAACAGTCACTTCACCCTGAGTCACTTCATTCACAGTTACATCATCAACAGTCACTTCACCCTGAGTCACTTAATTCACAGTTACACTATCAACAGTCACTTCACCCTGAGTCACTTAATTCACAGTTACACTATCAACAGTCACTTCACCCTAAGTCACTTCACCAATAGATAATTTAACTGGATGTATTACACCCACAGTTCCCTTAACTATCGTGTCCACTTTAAAAAACCGGCTTTATTGTAATTGTTACTTTTGGGGAATCTGTTGTCTCCTCGGCATCGTTATGTTTTATCAATTAGGCCTGATGGTTGACACGTGTTAACATAGAGAGAGAGAGAGAGAGAGAGAGAGAGAGAGAGAGAGAGAGAGAGAGAGAGAGAGAGAGAGAGAGAGAGAGAGAGAGAGAGAGAGAGAGAGAGAGTAGAGAACAAACGAAGTTGATTATCAAGAGATAAATTTTAAAACCATATTGATCAAATGGTTAGGCGCAATTGTATGCAGTTAATGTGCAGACACATAGCTTAATATTGTGTTCGTTTTTTTGTTAATACAAATGGATTACTAGTTCAGTTTTGGCAACTCGTTGCAAGACTGATGTTAATGGCATAAACCAGAAATCACATTCCTATGTGCAATGACCAAAATGTTCAAAATTATATAGGTTTCTATGAAAAAACGTCCTGTATTCGAGAACATACCTAATTCTATCATACACATATTTTTATTTGGACAAGCACTTTACTAATATTTAATACTGTCTTTACACTACTTTTAGGTTTTTAGTCAGCCATGATTGAGCAGTGTCAAACAATGAAGCCGTTACTAGAGGGTTGAAGACTTTTACACAGCTATGCCATTTATTTATAAAAAAGACAAGTTTTTAACCCTCCAGTAACGGCATCATTATTTTACACTTTTTAATCATGGCTGACTAAAACCTAAAAGTAATGCAAAGACAGTATTAAATGTTAGTAAAGTGCTTGTCCAAGTAAAAAACTGTGTATGATAGAATAAAGAATTTTCCGAATACAGGACGTTATAGCAAATAGGAGATTCAATTTTATGAAATCACAGCATGCAACAGTAGACATGGATCAACTTTTTCATAAATTACCGAGGTAATCCTCTCGGGCATGGAAGCGTACATTCCATTTTCTTTATCTCATGCTAATGCAACCAAATCTTGGTTTACTCACGCTTGTTCTACTGCTGTCCGTAACAAGGAGGAAGCATTCAAACAGTACCGACGACTTAAAACTCAAGAATCTCATTCTTCCTATGTTTCTGCCCGGAATCAAACTAAATCTGTTCTTCGACTTACCAAACACTTTTTCATCAATAATAAATGCACTGAACTATCCAACTCTACCTCTTCCCAAGCTTTCTGGCATCTAGCCAAAAAGCTCTCCAACAATTTGTCTTCCTCGTCTTTCCCTCCCGTTTTCCACTCTGATGGCACAACCATCACTTCTTCCTCTGACAACGCAGAACTCTTCGCTCAAACTTTTGCTAGAAAATCCACCTTGGATAACTCCGGTGGTATTCTTCCTTCTCCACCCTCCTCTCTCTCCTACTTATGCCTAATATCCTAATCTCTTCTAAAGATGTACTTTCTACCCTCTCTGGGCTTAATACTAAGAAGGCGTATGGTCCGGAAGAAGTTCCTCCTGTTATACTAATAAACTGTGCTTCCGTGCTGAACCCCTGCCTAGGCAAACTCTTTCGTCCCTGTATTTCCTCTAACGTCTTCCCTTCTTGCTGAAAGTTTGCTCTCCTTCAACCTGTCCAAAGAAGATTGACCACTCTCATCCCTCCAACAATCTACCAATTGCTCTCCTCTCTTGCATCTCTAAAGTTTTTGAAACTAGTCTTGCTTCCAAATTTCTTAAGCATTTCTCTTCTCATAATCTGCTCTCAGATCGCCAGTATGGCTTCCTTAAAGGGAGGTTTCTAGTTTGTTTCGTACTCCTCCATCAAGCTTAAAATGTCACCCCCTAAGCCCCCTTTCAAGATAAATTTGTACATTTTTCGATAGAAAAATGTCCCGGCCCCTCTTAAATTACAGGCTCGCTATCGCTCGCCAGGAAAAAATCAACACCTAAATGGCACGAAAAGTCTTAAAATTGACAGAAATGGGGCGAATGCTCTTAAAATCGCCAAACGAATGGGGTGAATGTCTTAAAATCTCAAAAGCAATGGGTCTAAACATGAGGGAGAAAGCGGTCTAGACAAAAATCTCCCAAGTGGAAGTCCCCCCTTAAGGGTTGCTCTACTGGTGATCTTCTTTCATATCTTACAAACTCTTGGTCATCCTCCTTTCGGGACTTCGGTGAGACCTTTTCTATTCCACTAGACATATCGAAGGCCTTTGATAGAGTCTGGCACAAATCTTTAATTTCTAAACTACCCTCCATCGGTTTCTATCCCTGCATCAGTGCCTTTGTCTCTAATTTCCTTTCCGGCCGTTCCATAGCTGCGGTTGTGGATGGCCATCGCTCACTTCCGCATCCTATCAACTCCGGTGTTCCTCAGGGCTCTTTCCTATCTCCTGTTATCTTTCTAATTTTCATAAATGATCTTATCAACTGTACCTCCAGTCCCATCCATTCATACTCAGACGACTCTACCTTACACTACTCAATTAGTTTTCAAGAACGCCCCAGCCAGCAATCCCTCAAAAACAAATGTAATGAAGTCATACAACACTTATCTTTTGATCTAACTACTATTTCCATTTGGGGCAGAGAAAACCTTGTTGTCTTTAATGCTTCGAAAACCCAATTTATCAATCTTATTATCCGTACGGAGCTCCCAGCGGAGTATCCCATATTCTTCAACAATACAAAAATCAATCCTTCATCTTCTTTCAATATTCTTGGTGTCTCTTTTTTCTGCTCTCACTTGTAAGGACCATATTACCAGTCTTGCTAAAGCAGCCTTCCAGAATCTGGGTGAGCTCAACCGCCTCAAGGGGTTCTTCACCCCCGCACAGATTCTTGCTCTGTACTGGGGCGCAGTGTGTCCTTGTATTGAATATTGTTCACATGTGTGGGGAGGATCTTCTCACACCGCACTCCTAGACAAAGTAGAAAGGAAGGCCTTTCGTATCATAAATTCCCGTACGCTCACCAACTCTCTGTAATCTCTCTCTCTCTTTGCCACAATGTTGCATTTCTCTCGCTATTCTATCACTACTACTATAATCAGTGCTCCTCAGAGCTCTCCCAGTGTATACCACCTCCTTTACATAGGGTACGTGGTACCTGTCTTGCAACACAATCCCACCCATACTCTGTGCAACTCTCCAACTCAAGAGTGAAGCGTTACTCTCAGTCTTTCTTCTATTCAACAGCTGAGCTCTGGAACTTTCTCCTAGAATCAGTCTTTCCCTCCTCCTATGACTTAAATTGCTTCAAACTCCGTGTGTCCAGGCCTTTTGGCTCGAACGGAGGCACTCGCTACAGGCAGTTCTGCCTTTTTTCTCCCTCACTCAAATAGACAAAAAACAATATATGTCTTCAGTATAACTCGTCTACACTTCTCTAATGAGCTCGTCATTCACTGAAACGTTTATGAATTAGTGAGAATGCAGCTACCCTCCATTGGTTTATCATTAATTTTGTTTAAAGTGTTGGAACATGAAACACTAATTATTAAAATCAGAATAACAATTGCCTATTTATTATCTTGCTGTAGCAATATGATAATTCTTAGTTATTAATATGTTTATCCTAGCGTGACATGAAACAATCTTGCTTACTGTAGCCAAACATGATAATCTAGTTTAAGTAACTATAACCTCACACTATGAACTGCATATAATATATATATATATATATATATATATTATATATATTATATATATAATATATATATATATATATATATATATATATATATTATATATATATATATGTTGCCATTATGATCCGATCAAAATGCATACAACATTGTACGCGGGAGTTGGGAGGGTAGGACTATCTTGCCTATGTGGAAATACCTATTACTCCATGTATATTTGATCTTGAAGCTAGTGTATAATCTATCCGTCCAACAACATTTCTCATACTCTCTCTGTACTGAACCATTTCAAGATCCGATTACATACTTTGTTTCTGGTTATTATTAGACGATTTTGTGCAGATTAGGAAGGCTATATGGAAGTCTGAGGGTTAATTGAGATACTCTTTACCCTTATAATTCCCACAGATCCTTCCTAAACTGTATAACACATTCTGATAACAGCTATACAACAGAAAAAATAAATATGTAATTGGATCTTGAAAGGGTTATTCCCATTCAATGTTAATCCCACTCCCACGGTTCCCCTCACACCTCCCGCGCCAGTATGGGAGAATGTGTCGTGGGGGTTACAATTGGACGGTGGATATTTTGGTGGGTTTGCAGAAATTGGAATTGGCTCTTTCCTGGATCTCCACCGACCTGTGTATGTGTGAGAGAGAGAGAGAGAGAGAGAGAGAGAGAGAGAGAGAGAGAGAGAAAGTACAAAGGAGTACAAAGGAGTACAAAGGAAATCAAGCAACAACAGGTCTAGTGACCCTTCTAGGCTGCTTGTCCTCCAAAACACTGAGGATCAAGTGTCCAAACAGTGGTTTAGAGTGGGTAAGGGAACATTGGAAAGGGAACTACTGCCCTGGAACTAATGTCCGTGGCAGGACTAGGAAGTTAGTAGGGTACATATGGGTTAGTAACTGAGGAGAGGATAAAATAAAGTTATTCATTTACAAACGCAGTCAGTCGCGGGTTTGATGCGAGATATTTGTCCAAGCGAAGTTTAAATGAATCAACGGTGCTGCAGTCTATAACATCTCGGGGAAGCCCATTCCATAAGTTGACAACTCGATTGAAGAAGAAATTCTTTGCTTCGTGTGAGTTAAAAGATTTACCAATAATTTTGCACCCGTTTCCCCGCGTGTAATTAGATTGGTCGATAGTGAAGTACTTACTACAGTTCATATTGTCGATGCCTTTGATGATTTTGAACACTTGAATTAAGTCGCCTCTTAATCTGCGCTGGGTTAAAGGAAATAGATTTAATTCTCTAAGAAGCTCCTCGTATGGTTTGTTCTTTTAGCTAGGTATCATTTTGGTAACTCAACGTTGAACTCGTTCTAGCTTGTCTATATCTTTTTGGTAATAAGGGCACCAGGATTGAATGCAGTATTCCAGAAGAGGGCGGACTAAGGAATTGTAAAGGGTTACGATAACGTCTTTGGATTTATGCTCAAATGACCTGCCTATAAAGCCAATTATTTTGTTTGCCTTCTTAACAACTTCTGAACATTGTTGACTCGGTTTTAGGTTACTCGATATTGTTACTCCCAGATTGGTTTCTCTGTTTACATTCTTAAGCTGAGTGCCATTCGTCAAATAGTTTGCTTTCTCAGTTTGATATCCGATATGTAGTACTTTACATTTATCCGCATTGGAACTAATTTGCCAAATTTGGGCCCAACATGACAACTTATCTAGATTGTGTAGTATATCGTCAACTTGTTCTTTTGAGAGTACGCTATTTGCAATTTTTGTATCGTCAGCAAATTTTGAGATTGTACAGGTGAGACCCTCATCTATGTCGTTGATGTAAATCAGAAAGAGAATTGGTCCTAGTACCGATGCTTTCTGTTGCGGAGCCAATGTTCTATCCATTCCAACACACCATCTTGTATTCCATGCGCTTTTAGTTTTAGCAGTAAACGTTTGTGGGGAACTTTGTCAAAGGCCTTTTGAAAATCAAGGTATATAATATCTACAGCTTTACTCTCATCGTAGAGGTTGAGGATATCGTGGAAGAAGTCTAAGAGGTTTGTTAAACAGGAAAGTTTTTTACAAAAGCCTTGTTGAGTATCTTTAAGTATGTTATTTTCCTCTAAATGATTTACGAGTCTGTCTTTTATGAGTGTTTCTAACATTTTACATACAACTGAGGTTAAACTAATTGGACGATAGTTACTGGGTAGGGATTTGCTGCCTTTTTTGAATATCGGTGTTACGTTGGCTAGGTTCCACTGATCAGGCCTAGCTCCAGACTGCAAGGATTTATTGAATAGCAATGTCAGTGGTTTAGAGAGCTCATCCTTTGCTTCCTTTAGGACTCTAGGTGAGATTGTATCAGGTCCAGGCGTTTTATTTACCTTGAGTTTATCTAAACAATTCAATACTTCTCTCTCTGTAACGGTGATATTGCTTAGAACATCTGAATTATCAATCTGAATCGGCGATGGTGTAGGGATATCACTGAGGTCTTCCGTTGTAAAAACTGATGCAAAGAAGGTATTGAGGGCATTACTTATTTGTACTTCGTCTTTGGTGTATTCTCCATTTTCATCGACTAACGGTCCAACAGTTGAAGTAACTACTTTTTTCTTTCTGATATAACTATAGAATTCTTTCGGATTTGTTTTACTTTGATTTTCAACATGTAACTCCAGGGTCTTTTTACTTTGCTTAATTAACTTTTTGGCTTTGCGTCGTAGCTCTACAAATTTCACCCGTTCTTCGTCATTTTGTAAGGATTTTAATCTATCATTAGCAAACTTTTTAGTAAGCAGACAGTTTGAAATTACTTTATTCCACCATTTGGGCTTATTATTATGGCGTGTACGCCGTATTTTCGATGGTATGCAGTCCTGCACTGCTTTTAGGTAAGTGGTTTCGAATAATTCCCAAGATGTATTTATGTTGTTATTGTTAATTAAAAAGCTCCAGTCAGTTTCTTTAAACATAGCTCTAAGTTTATGAAAGTTTGCTTTCTTGAAATTAGGGACTTTCTCGATGCTGCTATTTGGTTCGTTACTAGTAAACTTTAAAGTGAAAGTTATTGTACGATGGTCGCTGTTACTGAATTCATCACCAACATTCAAATTCTCTATTAATTCTTCTTTTGTTGCAAGTACAAGGTCAAGAACGTTATTACCACGGGTCGGCGATCGAACAAATTGATAGAGTGAACTCTCTTGCAAGTTTGCATACAAGTCATGTCCGGAGTGTGAAGTAAGAGTATCACCCCACTTGGTCACAGGTATATTAAAGTCGCCAACAAATACGGTATCTTGTGAGTTACTTACATCTGCAATTTGTTCATAAATTTCTTGGTCAGTTTGCACTGATTGAGCTGGAGGTCTGTATATTAATGCAAGTATTATTTGTGTACCTTTATTATTCTTTATTAGCACAAAAGATGTGTCGACGGTCACAATTTGAGGTTTTGACAAGAGGGTCGGGTTAAGACGTTCTTGGATATAAAATAAAACGCTACCTCCATTTTTATTTATTCGGCTGTTCTTAAACATTACATAACCGGGAAGTGAATACTCTGCTAAAAAGTCTCTATCTTCTGTATTGAGCCAAGATTCTGTCATGCCAATCACATCATAATTTTCTGTAAACATTAGTTCCTCTAAATCTGAAAATTTATTGCGTATGCTACGAGCGTTTGCATAGAAAACCTTTAAAGTTGCGGTTTTAGAACTCACAGAACGTTCCTTAATCAAATTGTTGGTTCTGGTCAGATCTACATATACATTCATGGCTGTCCTCGGTCCTCGGTCGTTATCCCTGGCGGTTTTGAATTTGGGTCGTGTTTGTGGAGCTTTATCCAAATTCGCGGTTCTTGAAGGATTAGTATTTAATTCCTTTGCAGGTTGCCGTCCTCGCTGTCTTCGGTCCTCCTTCCTGGTTGTCCTGTGCTGAGTCGATGTGCTGAGTCGAGAGAGAGGGGTGGGGGGGGGGGGGGGGTCTATGAATATCTCAAATTTAATTTCAATAAGTGATGAATTAAACTAGGAATATTTTGTTTTTAATAATAGGACTACTGTAATAAGAATACCACTACTTATACTAGACAATAGATTAATGAGATATTCCAAAATTTAACTGAAAGGAACAGGAACGAAATAAATGATACAGTTGATGATGCAGGTAGGGTAGAATTATATAAATATATATATATATATATATATATATATATATATATATATATATATATATATATATATATATACAGCGATGGGGACTAAGTTTGCTCCAAATTACGCCAATCTAGTTCTTGGATATTTGGAAAATAATCTGTTCTATAAACTGTCCTCATTATTTGGCGAAACTATTACTAATAAAGTCAAGAACAATTATATGAGATACTTGGATGATGTATTCATGATATGGGATGAAAGTGATGGTAATATTCATACAGTGATCGATCTAATGAATAATTTAGACCCTAAAATAAACTTCACTTGTGATAGAATTGGCGATACGGTAACCTTTATAGATATAAAACTTATGAAGCAAGCGAATGAAATCATAACAGACATTCACTTTAAAGCTACGGTCACAAAGCAGTCTCTAGAACAGCGATTCCCAACCTTTTTTCTGTCATTTCCCCCTCCAACCAGTTCAACCATCCAGATTTCCCCCTTCATGTGGACAAGGGAAAGAGTAGTCGAAACACACTGTGACTACACACTCTCTCTCTCTCTCTCTCTCGGGCATGAGAAAATCCATCTCCGAGATTTTATTTTTGTATTGCTAGTAGTAGTAGTAGTAGGCAGTGTAATCATGTAATTATTTCCCCCAGGTTGGGAAATGCTGCTCTAGAATATAATTCAAACCACCCAAGGCATGTACAGTACAAAATAATATCCTTTTCAACCTACTACGCAGAATCTGTACCATTGTTTCAGAAAATAAACTAAGGGATAAAATATTAGGTAAATTACAAAGCTTTCTCTTAGACCGTAAATATCCTAAAGGACTAATAGAGGGTGGTATAAATCGTGCTAAACAGATCCCCATAAGTGAACTACGAACTACAGACAAAACAATTGATGATACGTGCAATAAAATACCATACATAACTACATACAATCCAAACTACAATGACAATTTTAATGACGTAAATCAACCTTTAATGTATTACAAACGTCACAGGAAACTGAACATACTTTTAAATAGGTTTCCTTAATTTAAAAAAAAAAACAAAAAAAAATCTAAAACACTTAATAACAAAAGCAAGATTCGATACCGTAGCGAACCCAGGAGTGACAAAGTGGGGTAACCCAAGATGCTTATTATGCACACAGATTATAGAGGGCAGTCAATTCAAATTTGTTGATACGAACTACACATTTAAGATTAATATCAATATGAATTGTTCGACACTCAATTGTATTTATGTGATTCGTTGCAATGGCTGCAATTCCATCTATATTGGCGAAACTTCGAATCTTAGACTTCGAACAAACCTTCACAGAGATCACGTAAGACACAATAAAGGGCTTTATGTAAACCAACACATTTCTGAATGTGCTAAAAATATATCTTCTAATTTTGATATCATGCCATTTTATAAGGTCAAAAAAGATAACATTACTCTAAGAAAAAACAAAGAGAGTTACTTCATAAATAAATTCAAACCTCGGTTCAATAGCGATTAATACACCTAGCTCGAAACACTGAACGAAGACTTAATTTTGAAATAATTTACGATAATAATTAAAAAAACACAGGTAACTTAAAACAAAACTATTGCCGTAAGAACCAGTGCCTGGTAATCCACGCATGAGTGAGGACATACATCCCTGACTTTGGAACCAGCCACTCATATTTTAATACTGAAGATCTACGAAAGTAGAGAAATGCATTTATTCATATTTTAATTGCCAATAAACGTCTGTGAAACCTTTTAAATTTAGCATTAAACACTATTATATTAATTTTAATCCTACAGTTCGAGCCGTCTAACAAGATACTCGGACTTCCCTTTTTCTTTCACTGGCATTTAACGTCTGTGTTATTTTCAAAACTAACCTTAAGCATGTTATATTTTAAATTATATCAACATCTGTATTTTAAACCGTACAATTCAAGCCATCTAAAAGGATACTCTGATGTACTACTTTAAAAAAAATACTCCTACGATATTTTCTAGCATGTTCTGAAATTTAATAATAATTGACCGCATGCATATATCTTTGACATTTGTACAGTGAACCTATCAGTTTCTACACTTCTTTTGGTGTGGAAATATTTTTACTGATACTCGTACCACAAGAATATATTTTTTGCATATTTGATATATATATATATACATACTGTATACTGTATATATACATATTGTATGTATTTATTTAATTTGTATTATTATTTTATTTTTGTTTTTTTCAGGGACAAATCAACAATAACGAGTGGTGTAAGGGAAGGTGTCTTATAGACAGATTATAGAGTGGAGGCAGATGAGAATGCTAGGAGAACGAAAGTGGTGATGAAAAAGGACAAAGGCTATATGTGAACAAAGACTGAAAACAAATTATGCAACACACATGAATCATATGTACACCACATGGAGGAACTTAAGAAGAAGAAAGTATATCCAATTGAAATGTTAGATACACATTTTAAAACTATATTGAATTTGGAGATTGTAGTGGATAGATGACACAAGCCATTACACAGTTTTTATTTTCAAATATTACATAAACCAAGAGAGGTCAAATTATTTATACAGATTATTTATCGGTGAACGACTTGTAAGCAAAATTAATTAAAAATAAAAAGGTTGCTGACAATATAAACAATTAAGAAACTATGGAAGCAAGTTAGTGATATTATACAGTATAGTGCAATGGTATGTATATTATACAGTATAGTGCAATGGTATGTATATTACAAATAATTCAATAGTCCGCAATATTAATCATCCAAAAAAGGAAATGGTCCATATAAAACAACCCAAAAAAACAAAACAAACAAAAAAGTGATGGGGGCATGAAATCAACACAAAACATGATTTAAGTATTAGGTCTATGCAGGGATTTAAGACACTAATGGAAGAGTCAGAAATGATGACACTGTGAAAAGTTCTATACTGTTATGTATATAAATAGTGTGAAATGGATAGGGTGTAAATTAGGTTATAAAAATAATGCACATACTAAGATTAGTGGACAAGAGTAAATATTCAATTAATATTGTCAGATTATTATTATTATTATTATTATATTATTATTATATTATTATTATTATTAGTGTGCCATTCTTCAAAATGACATTTGTCATATTTTGTTCACTAGGTATCGATAAATCAGTTGCCAAGGGATTCAATTTACCGTTAACTGAGAATGAAACGACTTAAAATGGAGATTCAGCACGGAAACACACACTTACAAAGGAAATCAAGCAACAACAGATCCAGTGACCCTTCTAGGTTGCTTGTCCTCCAAAACACTGAGGATCAAGTGTCCAAACAGTGGTTTAGAGTGGGTAAGGGAACATTGGAAAGGGAATTACTGCCCTGGAACTAATGTCCGTGTGGGATAACACAGCAACAATATAACTTGTCTATATGTTATTTATGCGTTGCGGCATGTATTTATGCGTTGAGGCATGTATTTCTCTCACTATCTATATAATAGTTAACTTTGTTTTAGCTTTCTAAGTTAACTATATAGACAAGTGAAGTAGAATGAGGAGTAAGGAGTAAATCTAGTATATATTGTGCTTAATATACAGCCAATCAGTATACAATTAGTGATATATCTTGTTTACAGACAAACAGACAAACGGAGGGGAAAAACAACCTCCGTCCAACTTTGATGGCGGAGGTAACAACGTCTTTAAATGATTTGGATTGGGTACTATATTATTGATATGCCCAGATAATTGATATTATCTTGTGTACAGTATAATGGAGCACTGTTGTGAATTACTTATAGTTTTGGCAGATCTACAGTATAATAACTTGTGTTGTATTTAAGATGAGTTGGGTTTTTATTGAAAACTATGAACAAGCAAAGTACCATATACAGTATTTGATAATTTGGGATTGGTCTCTGTTGGGTCAATTATTTGTTTGCAATTATTCATGACGGTTATGAATTGTTATATACTGTATATATGATAGTATCTGTAATACGCTGTTATATTAATTGTTATATACTGTATATACGATAGTATCTGTAATACGCTGTTATATTAATCAAAAACAATGTATTTTGTTTTATGGTGTCTATGTACAGTAATGTAAACTTTTTCTCTTCCCGTCCAGCTTTATGCCCTGGCCTCTCAGAACCCACTAAATCACTCTTCATCTTCCACTACATTGCTCCTTTAGTATTTCACCGCCTTTCATACTATCTTGCCTTGCATCTCTTTCCCTGTTGTGGTTTTCCATTTACTTCTCGTCTTTGTCCAAGTCCCCCTTTTCCCTTGCCTTAGCACTATAATGCTTCTGTCCCTTGTTCCCCACCTCATCAGCATTTTACAATTAGTATTAATAATCCAATTAGTTTGACTTTCTCTTTTTTTTCTCTCTCTCTCTGTCTCTCTCTCTCTCTCTCTCTCTCTCTGTCATTGTTATATCTAGCTTATTATGTGATAGATGTTGAGTTAACTATTTGATTAAGTGAAGTATAATAACTGTAATTTATGAAGAATTTGGATCTAGGTTATATATTAAACCAACTAAGGAATAAAACTATTTCATATCGTGGAAGGGGTATCGGCTACCTATTATATCGAATACATATAATGAACACAATATTGTGGATTAGTAGGATTCTGGCTTAGCAAATTTGTCAGACTAAATCAAAGTAACGTATGATGGAGAATGGTCCGATGTTACTTAAAAGGTTAGGTGATGCATAGTATCTCATCTACAGTATATGATGTGATGGGTTGTAAGTGAAAACTAAAAAACAAAAATCAATATGTTATGGGGATATAAAATGATCTATATAGGACCTTTTCTATTCATAACATTGTCTTACAATGAATATGTACGACAATGTCTTCCATTGTATATCTGTAAAGTTTGCTTTCTCTCTCTCTCTCTCTCTCTCTCTCTCTCTCTCTCTCTCTCTGGCCAGCTTCATGCTTCGGTCTCTTGGAAACTTCCATATCTCTCTTCACCTTCCACTACATTGCTCCTTTAGTATCTCACCTCCTTTCAAATTCTCCTGTCTTCCATTCCTTTTCTTTGTGTGTCCTTCCTTATATTTATCTTCTCTGCATTCCTCCTCTCTTGTACTTTCTTCTATTGTTGTTATATATTATGTGTTCTGTTCTCTTTCCTTTTCGTCGTTTCAATTTTTTTTCATGGTATTTTCCTCCATTCATCTGTGTTACCCCGTCTCTATTATTCTTATGTGTCGTGAGTGATTAGTGAATTGTTAGCTAACAAGCAGTCATACAAATGCTTCGTTAGACAATGCCAGTTTTTAACAAAACTCGGGGTAATAAGTAATGTCTATGACAAATAGGGGTAATTGAGTCATTCTTTTAGCCGGCAGGATTGAAACCAGTCTGCCATAAGGGGGAGAAGTCAAGACCGTGTGTAACTTCTGGATCAAGGCTTTATCACCAGCTTTCAATGCGTAACTAAAACCCTACTCATATCTGTCATGCAGTTATACTATTTATATATCCACGCTGGGGATTGTAATTGAGCTGGCAGGTTTGTATCCAGTAATTTTAACATGATATTACACTAAAACAAAACAAAATTCTTCCTTAAAATATGTTGGGGTATAGGAGAGGCTTTGCTTAGAATGGGGAGGTCACTATTGTTTCTATGGGGTGACGGTAGCTACTGTATTGCCTGTTTCTAGAATTTTGGGGTGCCATCTATGCCTGCTAAGTAGTTTGTTTCTAGGTTGTGGAGGATATCGTCCATGATTGCTAGGCTATCAGTTTCTGTTGGGTAGCAGTTGACAGTTGTGTGTAATTCAGGGTGGTCCAGCAAACAAACTGATGCTATTTGTTTTGCCATAACTTTTATAAATAGCGCTTATTATAATATATTTCTCGCCTATAAGTAGGTTACCACCAATAGTTTTTACAGAGAACATAATTTTCATGATAACTCTTTTATTCCTCAATTTTTATAATAATAAATAACATGCTCAATCCAAGTTTATCGCTGAAGAATCACTGCTGCCACTCTAACATTGAAGTTCTTGACAACTCTCTCCAGCATGTCTCTTGCAATTCTCCTTATTTGTCTATCGGATATGATCTGGTAGACTCATTCTTTCAGGTAACCCCAGAGGAAATAGTCTGCGCCATTGAGATCGAAGAAATATGGAGGCCATGGGTTGTTGATCCTCCTAGATATTAATCGGTTGTTGGCTGGGTTTAAATTGGTTGATATTGTAGTATTTAATTATAAATCTTTTATTCTACAACTACGGGGGATAATTCGACAGTCATTTGGAAGTTCGTATATTTTATTTATCAGACTTCCTAACTACCCTAATAATAGGTTCTTGGCTCGGGCCGAGATGAGTTCAAGACACAGATTGAATATTACGTCGATTCATGCTAGGTTGTACCCTGGACCCCGAGAGTTCCCGTTACTCCCTAACTGAATCCCCGCTATTCAGGTATTGACTCAAGTCGGCTTCGATCCGACGACCCGTTATTAGTGATTAATCCTAAATAATTAAGTCAAAACCCTGCTGTGTCTTTTATTGAGACCAGGGCCTAATGATCCATATGCTCTTTGCCTAACTAAAACAAAAGTTATATTCGTTCCTCTACTCTTTAGGGTTTCCCATGTTTACTGAGCCTTTTCCCAGTCCCAAGGCTATAACATATAGAATCTATCTCCTTAATACATAGAATCTATTTATTCCTCTGACACAAACGTCGTTACTACACAAGTACCTCCACAATGACATACCATCATACAAATTACCGAATGAGATTACAAGGTCTCTCTCATATATAATATGGGTTCCGCCACCCAGTTACTTCACAATATAGGTTTACAATATTTACCTCAATAACACTATTGGGTTTCGTCACCCGGTTACTTCACCATATGTTTGTATGTATGTGAGTATGTATATGTATCTGTATGATACATAGTATGAATATGTATATGAATGTAAAGGTTGAAACAAAGTACATAAATGTGTATATAATATATCACTATTATGTAATTGCCAGGAATGCTGTTTAAATTTTCTAATGTCAAATAATGGGACTATCCTATTATTCGGGTTTCACTAATTCAGGTGTCTTTATAAGAGAGGCAACTCTCAATAAGGCACAGCCAATTATGTACTGTAGCCTACTAAGATAATATTACTTTGTATTATAATGTTCTTGGGCTGAATAAACTATTTCAATTTCAATTTCAATTTCAATATAGATTTACAATCTTTATCTCAATTACATCTTCTGAATTTACCCTCTAGTAACCCTGTTACCAACACGCTAGGTTACCTTTCACTTTAATCAATTATCGTACTAACAAAAGAGGAACCGTGCCTCAGACGCATACACGGAATAACTCGTTTAGACTTAAAAATGTCAGAGTTCACATTGGACTAGTGCCCTTCGTTACAGTTCACATTGGACTAGTGCCCTTCGTTACAGTTCACATTGGACTAGTGCCCTTCGTTACAGTTCACATTGGACTAGTGCCCTTCGTTACAGTTTCCTTTTTACACAACTTAATCAATGATTCATTTGGACTAGTGTCCTTCCCTAGCTATAGCTAACCTATTAGGCAACTAAACAACTGTTTCCCTCTTTAGCTTTGGTTGCCTCATTTATTAACACAAGTGGTCTTTCCCCTGCTCTTTTAATCTGTAATCTCTCCTATCAGATCCTATCTAATAACTCTTCGGCTGGTGCCGGTGCTAACAAAAATAACTAATTAATAAACACATCATCATCTTTATATATTCAGGTAAGTCTAAATTTGTTTTCCTTTAGTCTTGTCCTAGAGGACACATCAATTTATATATATAACACCACCAGGTTTGTCCACCACATTTTTTTTTTTTTTTTTTTAAGAGACAATGAACGGAGGAAGGAAAAACACAGATAAAACAAAAAGGTCCATGTGCCTAAAGGCATCCTCCATTCATAAAATGTTTGTAACAACTGGATTTAAACATTTGTTGATTGTAAGTTTGTGGAAAGCAATTCGAGGGAAGTGAATTCCAAAGAGTAGTAGCTCTGGGGATAAATGAATTCTGATAAGCAGAAGTTCTGCATTGTGGAGGAGAAAGTGTAAATTCATGGGCGCTCTCAGCTGCCCTAGTTCTACGGGGAAAGATGTGGAGAGGCGGCACAATTGAAGCAAGTTCCTCGGAACAATTGCTGTGAAAATATCTGTAGAATAATGCAAGGGATGCAACGTTTCTTCGTATGGCTAATGTAGGAAGGTCCTGTGTGATTGCAGGGTTATTGATTAATCTAATAGCTTTATTTTGAATGTTGTCCAACTGCCTCAATGCAACCACTCCACTTCCACCCCACAGAGGTGAACAGTAATCCATCTGAGAGCGCACATGACTTTTATATATTACGGCCAACTGCTCGTCAGTGAAGTATTCTAGAACTCTGTACAGGAGTCCCAGTTTTTTAGAGGCATTCTTAGCAATGCTTCTAACATAATGTGTCCAGCTCAAGTTAGTAGTTAATGTTACACCGAGAATGTCAATACTAGGGGAAGTGGGAATATTTACATCATTAAAAAATATATGGGAGTCAGTGAGATTCTGTCGGTTAGAAAATTGAATGTTCTTGGTTTTCTGTGCATTAAAGGAAACTAGATTCTCTTGTCCCCATTCATTAATTCTAGAAAGGTCCTGGTTCAGAGAAATTGCAGTGTTTATCTTTGAATTTATAAGATCGGGTTGGGTGAAAGAATTGGTAAATGTGAAGGAACTGTGGAGTGTTGAGTCATCTGCATAGGAATGTATTGGATTATGAGTGGTAGATATGAGATCATTGATATGAATGAGGAACAGAGTTGGGGCCAAAACTGATCCCTGGGGAACACCAGCATTTATTGAGTGAAATTTGAGAATAAAGGCCATCTACCATTACACGTATTTTTCTGTTATGAAGATAAGAAGAAATTAGTGGAACTAATGATGCAAGGCCGTAGTGTGACATCTTCGACAATAAGGATTGATGCCAGACTCTATCAAATGCCTTTGATATATCCAGTGCTATTGTATGTGTTTCACCATGTTGGTCTCTCTTTCTGTCCTTATATTATGCGGGCCCAATACTGGTCCTTAAACAAATGTATTCTGGTATGCTGGATCAGGTGCGTGTGTGTCTGGAACTGTGTTTAGGTGAGGGCAAGGTAACTGGAAGAAGTGGGTTCCTGATGTTCCTTTGTGCCCGGGCGAGAGGGAGAGCAAGTAGGTTGCAGTGTGTGGACCCGGTGAGCTCTGAGGGGTGAATGACCCCGGGAGTGAATGAATGAATGAATGAATATAGAAAAGGTGGGTGAGGGTGAAAGAAGGGAAGTTTGTATTGGTTAAGTAGGAGAGACAGTGATAATAGTGGGAGAAATAGGGTGTCGGGGCTTGACCCAAAGTGCGTGAATTGAATAATTGAGCTGGGGTTGAGTTGATTTAGTTGGAGAAGTTACTTTAATGAGATTCAGGATGGCTTGCCAAGAAGGGGGCAAGGGATGGGGAGCAAGATAATTTTGGGTGGTATAACATCGAAAGTGCTTGCTATTGGGCTTTGGATGTTTTAGGGTTGTATTTTTGGATGGTAGTAATCGAAAATGGTATAAAAGGGGGAGATAATTTTGGGTGGCATTGAGTCAAAAAGGGGGTACTGCTGGGGAAGACTGTCAGTGGCAGAACCTGTAAGAAGGCTGTACTGTTATTATATTTTGAAGTTACATTAAAAGGTTGTTGTCTTGTAATTTGTCTGTGAAGTTATACATTTTAATTGGAAGTGAATCTAGGAATCTACATCAAGAGTGGTAGGGCGGTTGGACTGTGGACGAGCCGGCATGACCCACCGCCTCTACCAATCTTGATTTTAAGTGAATTTTGGAATGGGTGCCTCTCTGTTGTTGGGGTGAAGGAGGTTTGACAAGGGGCGGGGGGGATATAAAATTCTGTTGAAAATTTGGATGAAGTTATCATGAAAGGTCTCAAGTTTCATAATTTGTTTTTCTGCTAATTGCTGCCAATAAGTATTTAAAGGGGGGATGTGGGCTAGATTGTGAAGATGTTGTGCCGTCTGGAACTCATACCACTGAGTCCCGAACATCCACCTCAGTGCTTTATTTTGTATTCTTTGGTATTTTAGTTGGTTGGTAGGGGCCGAAAGTGAAATGCTGAGTGGGACGTAGCACAAAAGAGGTCTTATAAGTGCTTTGTATAAGTGAAGCTTGGTTTTTATTGAGGCATTTCTGAATCGAAAGATGGTTTGTAGGGATTTAGATGCGATGGCAATGGAAGTTTTTGCTTGTTGATGAAATTGGATGTTTTGTCGAATGTAAGGCCGAGTACTTTGTTAGTGGGAGAGACATTTATTTGTGTGCGGTTAGGGACAGGTGCTCGGGGGTTCTGGAATAAGGGTCTTGGGCGGGGATGTCCTTTGGCAAAGTATGTGACGTGTGATTTGTGAGGATGAGCCTGAATCCGCCATTTTTGCTCCCATTGTGCTACTTTGTCAAGTTCTCTTTGAGCTCTGTTTGTCAATGCGTCTATTGTGTCTGCTCTTATTATTTGCGTCACGTCGTCTGCGTATATTACTGTGAGAGAGTCATTGTGAGTGGGGTTGGGAAAGTCATTTATGTATAGGATGTAGAGGGTAGGAGCGAGCACTGAGCCTTGAGGTATGCCTGCGTTTAGTGCAAATGAATCTGAATAAAGATTAGAAAACTTAATTTTGGCTGTTCTATCCACGCGCGGCTACCTTTATACTCAGGCCTCCCGCTCTCGCGCGCTGTGATTGCCTGGTGGGCTCGCCCGGCTGTACGTTCGCACTGACTTTTTACTTCCTTCATCTCCCCTCTCTTCTCTTCATAGTAAGTTCCAGAAAGTTGATTATAACCCTCTTTTGGTGGCTTACGGGAGTACAGGGCTGGCACCGAGGTATTACTCAAAGGATAATCAGAAGGAGTTCTTCGATCAAAGAAAGAGAGTGACATCTGAGGGGGAGTAGGGAGTCCAGCTTTGCGCTCCGATAATGGAGGCCACTGATTGGCTGGTGGGCGGGGCCTGGCACATTGCAGCCGTGAGCTGTCAAAATCAGCTGGCTTTGCAAGTAAGCAAAAGGGAGCGCGGTGATTGGCGGAGGGCGTTACTACTTTAGATATTGTTATTATATAAAGTCAGGTTTGTTTATTCAATTTTATTATCATTCATTGAATAGTTTGTCTTTTCAGTCTTGTAACCTACTATATAATTATGTAGTACATTACATTTATCGGTATTGAAACTCATTTGCCAAGTATGGGTTCAGTTTGATATTTTATTCATATAATTGTGGATGTGTTGAACATTGCAGTTTTAATATTATACGCGAATTTTATAAAGAATTATCGGTGTCATTGACATAAATAAAGAAACACTGTAATTCCTCATTGCTTATGCCCTGTAAGCAAATATTTAATCCATCAAAGTATGCATAATTTTATGCCATGGGGTTCTGATTTAATTTCGAGAAGTATGTGGGGGACTTTAACGAAGGCTTCCTGCAAATCTAGGTAGACAATATTTCAACGGCTCTACTCTCATCATATTTACAATATCAAGAAGAGAATCATTAGGCATACACGCTTGATTTTAAAGCGGTGCTGTAAGTATTATATTTTCCTTTCTTTCTAAGAAGGTGTATAAGTTTGTTTCTGATGCTTGTTTCCAGGTATTTACTTATTATGATTGAAGTCAAGTTGTGTTAAAGTTTACAATATGGGTTTCCATATCATTCTTCCTAAGTTTATTTTGTTTTCTGGCTTTTCGTTGTAGATGATTAGAATGCTGTGTTCAGATTTCTTGGCATTCGGACATTCTTCAATTTCTTTGTTCCACCAATTTGGTTTGTTGTTTTAAGTTGAACGCTGGTTTTTCATTGGAAAGCAAGAATTAATGGCACTATCATATACTAATGTGAATGAATTCCAGTTATTATTAGTATATTTGATGTGGTACATGAAGTTCTAATCATTCCAATCCTGAGTTGTATTTCAGGTGTTCTCCCCGTTACTGTACGGGGAAATTGAAGTCTCCAATTTTACAACATCATGGTTATCCGCTTATTGTCTGCAAGTTGGTCATAGATCTTTCTGTTAATTAATGTTTAGTGATGGTCCAGGTGAACAATATATTAACTTTTCTTGTAGCTTATTATTCAAATAAACATTGATTATATTAATGTTTCTATAAATTATTTTGGTAATAGAACTGGATGAAGTTTTTGTGTACTCTCCATTACATATTATCCAAAAATGCATATCCATTCATACTGAAGAAAGGTAAAAAGTAACTTTAATAATAATAAGAAGAAGAGGGGATAATTCACCAGTTTTTTTGGAATATGAAGGTGGCAAGGGAATGTAATACAATACAGCACAGCGGATAGCAAATTGCTTAAGTATTAACAGATATATATCCTATTAACAGAATAATGATTAACTATTTGTTAAGTTAAGTACATTTGTTGAAGATAAATTAATTAATATTGAAAGTTAAATATTCAAATATGATACGTACAGTCATATGTTACTTGTGTGTTTTCTGAATATTTAGTCAAGACGTTAAGCTACTGGTAACAATAAAATATAATTTTGCAATGGTATATGATTTAACTCCAAGATACTCAAGATACTATTGATTGTAAACTCTACCTAGATTAGATGTTGTTCTCAAACCCCTTCCCATTCGTGTTTCAAGTGAAAAAACCGTGTTGAATTGCGTTATCAACCCCACATTATTCTCAGGCAGTTTGTAAAAGGAATACAGAAATCATAAATACACAAGTATATATATATATATATTATAAGTTCTTGGGACTAAGGATAAAACTGTTCTGAAATTGTATTTTGTATCGCAGTGTCCGAATATCTGTTTTCATTCTCTCCATCCCTCCCCTTGTTAAAAAAAAAAAGACAATGGTATAACCATGTTAGGCTCACAGGATCGTTTTTCAGGGACACGTCAGTAAATCTGATAGCTCGAGGGAGGAGTTTTATATGTATTCTCTCACAGTCACACACGCACACACACACACACACACACACACACACACACACACACACACACACACTTACTCTCTCTCTCTCTCTTGTATTGAAACATAACTGCATAGTTTGTTTTCGAAGTAGTACGATTCAATAATGACTGTATATAACAAGTTAGTTACATTACGAAGTGTTAAAATAATGATATATTTATTGTATTTGTCCATACCTCTAAGTGATTAATATACACATGAAGTGGCTTCATTCATGTACATATATATTGTACGTAAATAACAGCAAACCTAAAGGTGCGTCCACACCTGTCACAAACATGCGTTGTCAACACAGTTATGACAATGTAGGCAACAATTTGTTGTTAGGAACAAAGTGTGGCAGACATGTTGGTACTATTGTGTATCTGACATGTTGGTAGTTGTGGTGTGGACAACACGACATGTTGGGGGCAGGTGGTGTATTTGGTCAGGCTATGTTTAAATAACACATATTATTGACAAAATTATATATATATATATATATATATATATATATATATATATATATATATATATATATATATATATATATAACGTATATATAAGCAAGTTTTCGTTGACATTTTGCCAACAAGAAACTTCTTGCCTTAATCCTTTGTTGAAAATGGGGCAATTAAGACCACCAAAAAAGGGGCAACTAAGACTAAAAATGAATAACATATGTGTATAAAATCGTCAAATGTGTCATCTTTATACATCATTAAATACGCATGTCATGCTGTTGATCATAAATCACCAACTATAATAGCTTTCTATCACTAATGTATTCATATTAGAACAATATATAATTATACCTTTTTTTAATTTGGTCTTGATTGTCCTGCGTGGTCTTAATACTCAAAATTTGACGGTACTACATAAATGCAGTTTTTATACCTTCACATACTGAGGGATGTAATCAGTGCATAGCAGAACTCTGATCACAGTCTCCTTTGACGACCACATATTACTACTACTGCTACTGTGTGTGAGGACTTCTTGGTGGCACCCACCAAGAAGTCCTCACACACCAACATGACGTTCTGGTCTACAGGGCCGTGTGTGGACGGCCTTTGACGACCACATATTACTACTACTGCAGCAGGTGCCACCAAGGCGTCCTCACACACCAACATGACGTTCTGGTCTACAGGGATGTGTGTGGACGGCCTTTGACGACCACATATTACTACTACTGCAGCAGGTGCCACGAAGGCGTCCTCACACACCAGCATGACGTTCTGGTCTACAGAAACGAGTGTGGACGGCGTTTGACGACCACATATTACTACTACTGCAGCAGGTGCCACGAAGGCGTCCTCACACACCAACATGACGTTCTGGTCTACAGAGATGCATGTGGACGGCCTTTACAAGTCAACTATTGATGCCAATATGCTACCTACATGTTTACTAACAGTGTTGCATACATTGATGCAAACATATATGCAACATGTCGACAGTGATGGTCACGGCAATATTTCCAACGTGTCTGCAGACAGTGTGGACGAACCTTAATACTGTGTTTTATATTATACGTTCAGGAAATCTTTGGTATATTGAATGCTAGGAGTGTTTTATAATAATGTATGCATGTCACTATAATATGCATACGTACACACTTTGCAAAGAGTTGTGTTTAATATGAAGTTTAAATTGAAGATAATAATACTTAATATAAAATTATTCAGCTTCACTAGGACAAACTTTAACAAAGTGTATAAAACGGCCTGCGAACTGTAAACATTTGTAGGTGTTTTTAAGTCACAATTTTGGCAATTTTTTGTTATGGACCCCCCCCCCCCACACACACTCACAAACTCGTACACACACACACCGGGATGTGTATATATTTTTTCTGTTAGAACAGTTTTAGTTCATATCTGCTATGAATTAATTGCTTTGTATACAGTTAGCCCACTTGTGTGTGTGTGTGTGTGTGTGTGTGTGTTTGTGTGTGCGAGAGAGAGAGAGAGAGAGTGAGAGTGTAGCAAGAGTTTCAAGAAATTACACATAATAGTTAAATATCTCAAAAACTTGGCTGGCCATTCCGGGGGGATAATCTAAATGAATACATACAGTTTGTGTAGTAAATTATACTTACTGAAGAGTATTCGATATACTATTACTCTCTTCTTGAATTGCTCTACCCTAAAAATAATAATGATGAATAAATAATGATAATTATATAAATAAGGAACATCAAAGGGAAGTTTGTTCCAGGCAGAAAATATCTTATGTGTGGCAATAATGCCACACATACTAATGTTGAACCTTTTCAATTGTAACTGCAATCAATAGCCAAATGCTGTATTCATGTTAGAGCCAACATTTGCATAACTTCACTTTATCAAAGACTACAATGAGGTGACCTCTTAGTCTTCGCGTTTTCATCGAAAAGTGACCAAGCGGTCTCAACTGGTGTTAATAGCTCTGTATTTTAATCGAAGGAATAAGCTATATAGCCTTAGCTTCAACTTGTTCTAGCTATATCATTCCAAAGAGCTGGAGATCAGAACTGGAAAACATAATGTTAGTCGAGTCCGTATCTGAGTGTGAAGATATATTCACCGAATACTGCAACTCCCACTTATCATTAATCCATAGAACTGAATCATCAGTAAACAGGGGCACTCACTCCCTTCCCTTACCAGGGATACTCCAACATCCACTGTTTGTTTTTGTACTTTTTTCACGATTCCATCCACGCATTTATCTAACAACTATGGGACAATCCCTCCCCTGCTTTAAGCCTCCTTCACATTTTCCACTCTATCTTCTGTCGGTACATATAAGCAATCACGCACGTCTATATTATCACTTTCTGTCTTACCCACACAATCCTTGAACTACCAGATCCAGTTCCTAACATGCTACATCCACTTAATATTTATAGACAGATTCTTAATTCCTTCGCTCTCTTAGTCTCACTCACTCTAGTACATACACCCAATACAAAATCCCATTCTTTCACACACGTACTCTTTCAGTTACTCTAGTTCAGTCCACATATATCTAGCCTGATATTATTTAACACTACCAGAACTTCTCTCTTTGCCATTTCATCATTGATGATTCATAATTATATTCCAGGTTGCCAAACAAAAATAAACCATGTCGGTCCCAGGTCGTCGCCATATATATATATAGAGAGAGAGAGAGCAATCCAGCTAGCTCTCACAAACACCTCCTCCTCCTATCCGACTCAACGTTAACCTTACATTACTCAATTAGTTTTTCAGAATGCCCCAGCCAGCAATCCCTCAACGACAAACGTAATGAAGCCATAGAACTCCTAAACTCTGATCTAAATACTATCTCCAATTGGGGCAGAGAAAACCTTGTTACCTTTAATGCTTCCAAAACCCAATTTCTCCATCTATCTACCCGTAAGGAACTCCCAGCGGACCATCCCTTATTCTTCAACAATACAAAAATCAATCCTTCATCTTCTCTCAATATTCTTGGTGTCTCTTTTTTTTCTGCTCTCAGTTGGAAGGACCATATTACCAGTCTTGCTAAGGCAGCCTCCCAGAAGCTGGGTGTGCTCAACCGCCTTAGGGGGTTCTTTTCCCCTGCACAGCGTCTTGCTCTGTACAGGGGCATAGTGCGTCCTTGTATTGAGTATTGTTCACATGCGTGGGGTGGTTCATCTCACACAGCTCTCCTAGACAAAGTTGAAAGGAAGGCCTTTCGAATCATTAACTCCCGTCCACTCACCAACTCTCTGCAATCTCTCTCTCTCCGCCGCAATGTTGCATGTCTCTCGCTATTCTAACGCTACTATAATAATCAGTGTTCCTCAGAGCTTTCCCAGTGTATACCACCTCCTTTACGTAGGGCACGTGGTACCCGTCTTGCAACTCAATCCCACCCCTACTCTGTGCAACTCTGCAACCCGAGAGTGAAACATTACTCTCAAAGTTTCTTCTACTCAACAGCTGAGCTCTGGAACTTTCTCCCAGAATCAGTCTTTCCCTCTTCCTATGACTTAAATTGCTTCAAACTCTGTGTGTCCAGGGATTTCGGCTCGAACGTCCCTTGATTTTGGCCCTGTCACTCTTTCAACTATGGGGGAGGCACTCGCTATTGGCAGTTCTGCCTTTTGCCTCCCTCATTCTCATAGATTTTGTTTTGTTTTTATATATGTATATATATATATATATATATATACCGGTATATATATATGGTCAAATTGGATTTTAGGTCACGTATGTGTTTTTTGTATTATAATCCTTTTTATCATCAGTTCCTTCATTGATTAGTGTGTTTTAAAGTGTTTTTCCTTCTGCAAATTCATATTTACCCATTATTTTGCAATATTAAAATATGCCACCTAATACCATATTTTATCATTACCCTAACCTAACCTGGGGGCTGCCGCCCCCAGACCCCCGCATGGTTAGCATTGATATAGAATATGACAAAATACTAAAAATACAGTAAAAAAAGTGAAAAATATTAGTTCTCAGCTGATCCAAGATGGCCGCCATTTTTCCTTCCACCCTTATTTAACCCACAAAGTTTAAGGAAAAATCATTTAATATGCAGCGGTAAAGACATATATTGTGGTGACTAATACTCTATGACGAAGCCATAGTACACATTTAGAACATTATATCCCATACGTGACCTAAAATCCAGTTTGTCCATATATATATGTAATTATATATATATATATATATATATAATTATATATATATTATATATTCTTTTCTATGTGAGTAAGGGAGACAAAAGGTAGAACTGCCTGAAACGAGTGCAACCTCTAGAGTTGAAATAGCGACAGGGCCAAAATCAAGGGACGTTCGAGCCAAACTTCCTGGACGCACGGAGTTTGAAGCAGATTAAATCATAGGAAGAGGGAAAGACTGATTCTGGGAGAGAGTTCCAGAGATCAGCTGTTGAATAGAAGAAATATTGAGAATAATGTTTCACTCCTGGGTTGGAGAGTTGCACAGATTAGGGGTTATTGTTGTTGTTGTTATTCCCCAGGCTGCCTGGCCGAACAGCCCCAAGGTCCCAAGCTAGGCCAAGGCCATAAACGAGCGCCCCCACAAAACCCTCCATGCTTACCACTAACAAAGCCCGGGTGACCGAAGCCACTCCAAGACAGGGAGCTGAGGAGGGTGCAGAAACGCCCGGGATACCAAAGCCCCATCCAAGGCCCTGTGCCCCTCAGTAATTATGAAGGGAAAGTTGAGGGGCAAGGGAAAAATGTGACACTTTGGCTCCCAATCTGCCAACTTCTAGGTTGGCAGTAGGGAGGTCAATCCACGGAAAAGACGCCGTCACTTGAGATACAGAAGATATATAAGTACAATGAACAGTCGGAGTAAGCTATGGGTATGGCAGAGATCGCTCAGCTCTCACTCTGATAGACCAGCCCATCACCACATGACTAGAACCCAATCCTCTCAGGCTCTCGGCATCAGCTAGGAAAGGCCCTAGAAAGCCGCCTATGGCTGGGGGATAGCTCCCCTATTTCAACTCCTTTTGGGGTTGGGCACCCGCCCAAAGCTCTCTCAGTGTATACCACCCCCTCTTCGTAGAGCACATAGCACCCGTCCTGCAACACAATCCTACCACTGATTAGGGGTAGGATTGTGTTGCAGGACGGGTGCTATGTGCTCTACGAAGAGGGGGTGGTATACACTGGAGAGCTTTGGGCGGGTGCCCAACCCCGAAAGGGGTTGGGCACCCGCCCCCCAAAAAAAACCCAAACCCCCCCCCCCCCCCCCACCCGCCCAAAACACACAGAGAGCTCTGAAAACACTGATTATTGTAATAGCGGTAGAATAGTGAGAGATGCAACATTGTGGCGAAGAGAGAGATACTGCAGATAATTGGTGAGTGGACGTAAGTTGATGAGACGTAAGTCTTTCTTTTCTACTTTGTCTAGAAGTGCTGTGTGAGAAAATCCTACCAACAAGTGTGAACAATACTCAATACATGGGCGCACTATGCCACTGCACAAATAAAAAGCTGTGCAGGGGTAAAGAACCCCTGGAAGCAGTTGAGCACACTCAGTTTCAGGGAAGCTGTTTTAGCAAGAGTGGTAATATGATCTTTCCAAGTGATATCAGAAGAAAAAGAGACACAGAATATTTAGAGGAGATGAAGGGTTAATTTTTATGTTGTTGAAGAGCAAGTCATAGTTGTCTGGAAGGGAGCGATGGGTAGACGGATGGAGAAATTGAGTTTTGGAAGCATTAAATAATATATATATATATATGTGTGTGTGTGTATGTGTTATGCTGCATATTCAAGAAATGCATCCACGACGACCCCTAAACCCATTAAGAATATATTTGACGCTATGTATAATCAGCTTCTCCGAATTGGGATTTTACAAGACCAACCAGATGCTTTACAAGGTCATCCTAGTAGCCGGAAGCAGCCCCAGCCGAGCCATCCAGCCTCTGTATAAAGCTGTCCAGCACCAGCCTGCAATCCGAGACTTAAACAACCGCCACCTGTTGGAAAGACTAAAATAGAAGACAAAACGAAACCTGTTGAAGAATATATATTTTAATTTAGATTTTGCCTGTTTATTCACTCGACTTTTTCTAAGTAATGATGCCAAGTTACAGACCTCGCAAAGAACACAGGAACATAGATTATATTTTCATGGAAGTTCCAGCAAACATCATGTAGATAAGGATAAAGTAGTAATACATTCATCAAAAAGACCCATTTTCTAAGCTGAAAAAGACAAACTATGATAGAACTCAGTTTCGCTATACTAATATGTAAAATTGATTTTATTAATCATTTTATTGGTCTTGAAAAGCTCGTTCAGTTCACAAAACATTGTAACATTAGGCATGGATTTGACAAAACTGGAGATAATTTGTTTGAAGAACCTAAAGAACTTAAAGACTTGAAACATACACTTCATAAACTCGTCCAATGTCAATTTGAAGCACTGAAAACCCTTAATACGGATAAGATCGGTGTTCCCATTTATGCACACTTTGAGTGCAATCGGAACGTTTAACCATTATTTAGCCAAATGCTGTGTCCTTATCTCAGATAATTTAACACAAAATTAGTATACCATAAAACACTCTTATGAATTTGCTCAAGAAATCAAGAATACAACATTTAAAAGGTACAGTAATGACAAGCGTTGACATAATTATTGATATAATCAATGAGACCCTCGATCTTCAAAGATGTCAAAATGTATGGAATTTACTAAGCAGTAATTCATAATCTTAATCTTATAGTAAAAGATGCCCCCTTTTTGTTTAACGACCAACTATATATACAAAAGGATGGCTAATCGATGGGATCGCTGAACTGTTGTATGTGCTTTCACAACAAATTTGGCTTAGTGAATGTCTCTCTTGCTTTAAACCACTTTATTACAAGCGATACATAGACGATTCTTTCCTCATATTTAAACATACTAAAAACCCAAACATCAAATTCACCACACAAAAAGGAACACAACTCCTCATTATGTTTTCTTGATGTACAGTCACTCATAATAATTCGTGGACCCCCACGTGAGTGCGTTGATTAAAATAAATTTTGTTTTACTAGGTACCGTGGAGACACCCTAGTAGGGTCATTTGCTTGGAATCCATGATCATTTTGTTTCTACCTTTTTCTCTCGATGGATTTGACAACATGAACTATTTTAAAGGAAAATTAGCTCCTATGCCCCTCTGAAAAATGACGGCTAACTCTGCTAGAGCCCAATATTCAAAATGACCGCCAACACCATCTTGAAAAACATGAAATGTAATATCTCTGGCATCAGATGAGCTACAAGGACGAATGAGGTGTCCTTTTTCACTATTTCTGGCATTACAAATCCACTGGAATGGTTATTGTATTGTATTGTATTGTATATTGTATTGTTATTGTATTGTATTATACTAATTGTACATACTAATCTGCCACTTCACTGTCACTACATGATTCACTGTATGAGCCACTATCAGAATCACTGTCCTCACTTTCGCTGCTATCATCACTGTTGTTCTCTGCCTGCGGATTTGTAGGTAGTGGTATGGATGGGGAAAGTGGGGGCTGGGTTGAACGGACAGGCAGACATAGGCCATTTACAAGATGCCATCCATGGCCGATCGGTGATGGGTGACTTTGGAGCTGGTAATGCTTTTGCAAATATGCAAGATAGTTTGCACGCTCCAAGTGTGGACGGAGACTGTCCGAGTCAGGCACAAGTCAGATAGTGCTTTTTTTCTTCTGAGCTCTCCACTTCGCTGCTCTCGCATCTCCCAGGGTCTTGCTTTTGGTATCACCATAGACATATCGAATGACAAACCGCTCCAAATCACTGATGACCTCTTCTGTGACTAGGAGCTGTGTACCACATGCTGCTAGCAGGTCGTGTGCCTCTTTAGACTTCTCCAGACGATCTGCGATGAGCTTCTTGCTTGCTCCATAGAAGCCAGAGTTGTGGTCACACCCAGTGAGGACATGAAGTGGTATGATGGATGCAGCCATTGCCTCACTGCACAAACATCGGGCATCGATAAGCTGATGTTTGCGTTTCACACACAGGATTCCTGTTGTCTTCTGAGCAACATATGCCGCTTGCACGTAGTTGTCTGTGTCCTCTGTGTCAAGAACGACAGCTGCTGTGTAGCTGCCTGACCGGAGCACACTATATATGGTGAGCATTGCCGTATCTGCCTCTGCATGGGAGCATGTGAGCTCTGGCACAAGCTTGCCTGTGGTGAGATTCTTTGCAGTGCTGCCAACTACACAGTAGATGATCTCGGTGCTAGTGGTTGCTGCTGTTCTCTGGAATTCCGTTTGAAGAAATGCCTGAAGGCGGATTTTGTTCTCAGGTTTACCCAGGAGAGCATGGAAAACTTTACTAGAAGGAAATTTGTCTTCTGTCTTCATGAAGACATTGCTGATTGGCAGTTTTTTTTGGCGTAGTATTCTCTCACTGTCCTTGATCGTGTAATTCTGATCATATGAATCATTGACGCAAATGATGCGCTCAGCATGCTTGTGTCTCGTTAGAACGAAGTGCACCAACTTCTCTGCATAATCTCCCCAGGTATACTTGGTACCGTCTCCCTTCTCTCTGTCTTCAATGGTAGGAGTTGTTAGGTGTCAGATGAGGCCCATATCAATAATAGACGTGTATACATCAGGCTCTGTAATGACAGTCATAGTTAGTTTTTGTTGAAGCTTGCTTTTCTGTGCCTTACGGATGGTTCCATTGACGTTGAAGATGGAAAGGCACTCGGCTGTAACACGATGCTGCAGGACTTCTTGAAGTTTGAGGGCACCACTCGTTTCAACCAGTCCGAGAACAGAGGCCAAGGCATTACGCTCCATTTCCTCAGTCTTTCCCTTCAGGTTCTCACCATCTGCTTTCTTCAATTCCTGAGTTGAAAAGTTCAAACGCTTGCTATGGGGAACTCTGTCGTTGAGAGACTTGGTCTTGGAATACACTCTCTCATTCAAGAACTGCTTCAGTTTGCTTGTGGCATCCTCCTTTGCCGATTTCAAGTCGGCAGCGAGAGCGTCTGAGGCTGGGATTCCTGACTGTAGGGATCGAAGTGTCTTGTTTGTATGGTCAAATGGATCACACTTGAATTCAGTGAGACATGCGCTTATATCCTGTACAGCTTGTTCATCCTTCTTCATTTTACTTGACTAGCAATCAGCATGCTTCCCTTTTCCTTGTTTCTTGCGATTAGCATGGCGATGGACCTTTGTTCTCACCTGATACATGTTATTCACATTCCGAGTGTTTGAAAGGAGCTGCTTTTCATTGTTCAGAATGGCCAACCAACCAGACTTCAGCTTAGAGCCCTTATTCATTGTTGACTCTATCCATATGTCGAGGGCGACACACGAATATGGTTTTCCTGTCATTGACTGTGCAAACATACCACTCTCCCTGAATGCAGCCTGATCGACAGGAAGGGTATCAAGCACTGCGGTGAAATCGGGGAGATGCCGACCATACTTGTCATTATCATAGATTTGCATCAAAGGAAGCATGAGCTTGAGTGAGGACTTGAACTCAGTCCAGTTGCTTGTTCTGATTGCATGGATATTTTGAGATAGAACCTCAACCATTTCCATGAATGACATCCAGTATTCTGCTTATGGGGCACCCTCAAAGTCCTTGAAGAGAGCATCAACGAGGTCCTTCAACTCAGCATTTCACTCTAGCTCTGCATGTTCATCTGCAAGTCCCTGTGCATCAATCGGATGTCGAAGCTTGGCAAGGGATGCCTTTACTTCTTCAGATAGAGGGGAATCTTCCAAACGTTTGTCTATGACATGGTGGACCAGAGTCTCGTAGAATAGTCTCAAGCAGCGAACCCCACGCTTAACATGTTTTCCACGAAGGGCCTGATCAACAGACCCGTCTGCTATAACACCAGCTGCCACCAACACATCTGAGATGCCAGATCCCTTAAACCTCTTTTATATAGTGTAGATGAACGACATTTGGATGTGGAAGGGTGCCATGAATGGTAACATTTTGCTGAACAGCTCAGCATTCTCACTTTTCAACTCTAGCATGAGCACGTAGACAGGATGATCACCAACAATTATTGCAAAAGGCATCTTTTTTTCTTCGATTGATTTTGCAAGCTTACACATCACATTGAGAATTGTCTTACTGGTTGGGTTGGGATAGGTCATGTGGTATATTGCTCGACTCTTCTCATCTGCATTTGACATGCTGGCGTGAAACCCTGAAAACCCAGGCACAGTCTGTTCTTCTGGCTTAGGTCTCGTTCGGTCATCTTGCACCCTGGCCAATGCATGGATCACACCACACCACATCACACCCTTCTCCCAATCCACATTTTCATGTATATGTTGAAACTTATCAAGTTATTTCCATTGTAAAGACTTTTTCCGGATGGATTCCCACTTCTCAGGTGTAATGTTTTCCAAACGATCATCTGCGGTACATCGCTTACCACAGAGTAAAATGCACTCTTATTCATTTAATATCTTGTCTGGTAACTCTTCACTCTCTCTTCTATTATCCACTATTTCGGTCACTTCACAAGTCGGCGATTTTCATCAGATGGGCATGCGATCCATCTGAAACAGTAAAAAAGTAATAATAGATATACACAGCAGGCAGAGAACAACAGTGATGATAGCAGCGAAAGTGAGGACAGTGAATTATGTAGTGACAGTGAAGTGGCAGATTAGTATGTACAATTAGTATAATACAATACAATAACAATACAATATACAATACAATACAATACAATAACCATTCCAGTGGATTTGTAATGCCAGAATTAGTGAAAAAGGACACCTCATTCGTCCTTGTAGCTCATCTGATGCCAGAGATATTACATTTCATGTTTTTCAAGATGGCGTTGGTGGCCATTTTGAATATTGGGCTCTAGCAGAGTTAGCAGTCATTTTTCAGAGGGGCATAGGAGCTAATTTTCCTTTGAAATGGTTCAGGTTGTCAAATCCATTAAGAGAAAAAGGTAGGAACAAAATGGTCACTGATTCCAAGCAAATGACCCTACTACCCTGAGGGTGAGTGGAGTGGGGATGGGGGCGGGGGGGGGGGGGGGGGGGAGGGTGGAGGGATGTTTGTGTGTGTGTGGGGGGGTCGTGGAGGGAAACTTTCAACCCCTCATTCTTATTACATGTTACATTTTCAGCTCCAGCACCAGCTCTACCTGGCTAGCTAGCCCTAGCTTTATCTCGCTCTCGCTCTCTCTCTCTCTCTCTCTCTCTCTCTCTCTCTCTCTCTCTCTCTCTCTCTCTCTTCATCCTTTCCTCTTCAGGGGTTCTATACTTCCTTGATATAATATATTTTCTTAATTGCTTTCACTCTTCCTTATTTTACTGTCCAATGTTATTATTAAAAAGATATAGTTATTTCGTACTCTATTTTCCACTATTTTTTGTATTTATTATCTTTATCTATTTATCTGTTGCCTGACGCCGTGATCCCCGAAGGTGTGGCCACGAACGAATTACCCCCATGCACCTCTGTCCCCCAGTCAGTCGACGTCTCTCCTCCCAACCAGCACCGCCTTCATCCATATACTTCCTCACTCCATCCTTCCACCTCTCCTTTGGTGCACCTCTCCCTCTCTGTCCTTCCACCTCGCTCTCGTACACCCTCTTAGTCATTCTCTCGCTTTCCATACGTTCCATATGGCCGAACCATTTCAAGTTGTTCCTTTTCACACTTTCCAGCACATCTACCTCCACACCACACCTCCTTCTTACTTCCTCATTCGTCTGTCTATCCCTCCATGTAACTCTCCACGCACTTCTCAAGTAACTCATTTCCACCGCTCTTATGCTTGGTCTGATTTAATAAAGTATCTAATATTTGTTCCCTTTATCGTTATGGTATTTATATGTGTTTATTTACTGCATTATTAAGTTTTGATCTATACAACATATCCCGCAAACTTGATGTTGATACTTCCAAAAATGTAAGATTAAGTGTGTGTACATATAACGTCTTGCATTTACATAATTGGTACAAATGTTCCATTTGTAGACCAATAAAATCTGATCTACATGTTTATGTTGCCTGTAATATTAAGCCCAATTATTTGTCTAAAAGAGGGGATTGGGTAAAACGTATATAGTATACTATGAATGTGTGTATACATTTTATGAATAGTCCCCCCAAAAATCCTCTGTATTATTTGTGTTTTATCCGCCCGAGGCGATACGTTGAATATTACAGACAAAAACACAAAGCCACTTGTTCAACGCGGGAAAAAAAAAACATTATACAGAAAAATTTGGGACAGCTCTGAGAAGTATTGCTAGAATGCTTCATCATACATTAATTAAGGTGTGTTCTATTCCTTCATTTATAAGACAATGGGGGATAATATTACAAAACACGAAAATATGTTCGGCGTGAAGTGGGAAATTTTGCGTGTTTCCTCAAATGTAATCCATAGCTAAAGGAAATGGAAATGAACAAATCTAAATAGTGTATGGTGAAGTATTGTATCAATACTTCAGAAATACAACAACTTGTTTGTAGGTGTCTTCATCATTCTGTTTTTAGGAGTTGATTATGCAGTTTTATATAATTAATATAATATATAATATTTGACTAATCGCCACCGGTAGATGAATAATTACATTTTGTTTTAGTCGATTTGAAGTAGTAATGCCATTCTTCATCATACGCAACATATTACACACATATGCGAAAAGCATATGTCAGTGGATTTTTGTTAATTTTTTCTATTCAGAATGGCATTTCTTAAAAAAAATAGAATATCTAAAAAACCTGCTGGGCACTCTCTCTTCTCCTGTCACAGTGATAATATAATACAATCTTGCATGATGGACGTCACTTGTCACATTGATTTTGTTTTCACCTAATTGTATTTACTTCCATTTACTTTTATACAAGCTCAATATAATGTATTAAGGATTGTAATATCTATATTGAAAGCATTCTGAAGTTCAATATAACTAACATATGTATTTATACGTTGTGATATAATAGAAAATATTTAAATATCGCTTTCTTCGCTAGTCCATTTGCCTGAATGCGTGCTTGTGTTTCAGAATATCTTCACAATCACTGATAGTATTATTATGGAGCTTGTGCCATTATGTTAAGCAGGAAGTGGCGGTTAAATCCAAGTAACCAGCATGCTATGTTGGCAAGGAATTTCCTGAGCTAGATTATTTATGTATTTAAAGTAAAGCGAAACACGACGTTTATCAAATAAAATTTAATTATTACGGATACTAGTGTTTATAAGTAAAAGGTTACTTTACACAATCGGAAGAAAATGTGATTAATCAGATAAGAAGGGAACACAACTAAGTAAAATCAATAATACACATATAATTTTGGGAAGATATAGTGTGTGCGTGTGTGTGTGTGTGTGTGTGTGTGTGTGTGTGTGTGTTTGGCGGGCGAACATATGTGAAAGAAAATACATAGATATAGATATACGTGTATACAGTACACACATAGTATAAAATGAATTAACTATTAATTGAATTATATAAATGTATAAATAGTGAAGGCAGCAATACTAGGAGAGAACAATGGTGTGAAATATTGATTTATTTTATAAACACTTTTGCGGTTTGATAGTTTCCACATGCACTTTCCCTTCCATCCCATCCCACCCCACCTGTACTGAACCCCAGGCTGTCCCCAGGGTACCTACTACAAAATAATCCATTTTGTAACACGCTCTGACTTGGGGGGGGATCCACGAATTATTAGGAGTGACTGTACTTGTCATCTGAAACCCCTCCTCTACTTTTGCCTCATTCGCAGGACTAGTGACTTATTATCTCTCTTTCATTCCCGATCTTTCAAGCTATATTCTATATAAACTGTTAAATCGAAGATTTTCCATATGCTCCGAATGAACCTCATATGATCAGCAAATAATATTATAATGTATCACAATTTTCTTCCTCAATAATGGATATTCTCTTTCACTAATCGAAAGCACCATTAATTTAAATCCTTCTTGATAATAAATGTCTATCCAACAATATGTTTCAAGCAAACCCGATCGACGCTAAACATATTATTTTCCGGTACTCCGGACACCTTAGCTTTAGTATTAAAAAAAACGCTCAACATTTTGCTACAGATTTCTTTCCTTATACTAAATTCAATTTCATGTTAACTAACTCCAATACAATTTGATCCTTTTTAAAATAAAGAATCTCTTCCACTAGACCTCACTTCTATTATATTTTATCAGCTTATAATATGTTCGACCAGTAAAGCTCGATAAGTCGGCGAAACTGAGCGAAATGTAACGCTTACATTTGCTGAACAGAAGGACATATCTGCCCAACTAGGTAATTACTTTAGTTCCCCTTCTAATTCTGCTATGCATACACATTTCCTTGACAATGATCACCAATTTAATATCAAAGAGGTTTCCATTTTATGTCAAGCTAGAAACTCTAACAACTTAAATATACTAGTATACAACACCTTTCTCCAGAATGATGTAACTCGACATCTGTTTGCCCTCTTTATATATATAAATATTAAATGTATTACAATGTAAAGGTGTTTATGCATGGTTCTATAAATACTAAGCCTGATGATGCCAACAGTGTGGCAAAACATCACAACAAATATAGAAACCCCACAAGAAAGATATATCCCAACTCTGCTAGCAAGTACAAAATATATATATATATATATATATATATATATATATATATATATATATATATATATATATATATATATACAGGTATATATAAGCCATATGTATGTAAATGTATGGTGACACATATAAACATATCTACTGTATACATAAATATGGCCATGTTTAATTTATTTTGTATTTTCATGCTAAACTTTGATAATTATAAAGAAAAGAGGACTGTGGTGTACTTATAGTTGGAGAGAAAGCATGGGGCAGGGAGAGATATTTGTTTGCCTGGTCCCTGACCCTCAGAAAGTGACCCTTTCTAAAAACGTTGGCACACTCCTTGCTGGTAAATAATTATAGTATGCCTGTTTTATTGTTATCCAACTGTTGATGTGTTGCCTCTGATTGGCTCGAGCGGAACAATAGTGTTCCCATCCCACCACGCCTCAGGTGTCACTTCACGAGTCTGTGAGTCCTCATCCATTGCTGCCACGTGCAGCCCTGGATAGCGAATCAGTATGAGGTTGTAAAGGCAACAATAGGTGAGAATGACAGACTTAACTCTTTTTGGCTCCAGGGCGAATATGTGTCAATAGACACCGGAATCTGTAAATATAATATATGAAAATATGTGGTTAGAAATGTAAGAACAGAAAGCTACAAAGTCATATAATATACAGATTTACTAGTATACTTTTTAACAATTTGTATATCTGAGAGTCAGGTGAAATGGCCAACTTTTCTCTAACTGGTTATATACAAATAGCAGTACCGTCACCTTCAATCTTAAGAAACTTGTGCTTTTTATATTTCTGCCTGAAATAAAGCTAAATATGTTCTCTCTATATATTCTTGTATATATATATACTGTATATACTGTATAATTATATCCCTCAGTTTTTACCTTCATTTAGCTCTCATTAATCCTATACACTTCCACAAATACAGTATTAAATATACCGTTACGTATGTAATCAGCAATCTCCATATATATTTATATATATTGAACTATTATTCTAAGTATAAAATGTACCTACCTTATAATATAGGTTATTACTGTTTTATTATGACACATTGACATGTTTAAACATCAATATCTTACTACAGAAAACTTAAACTATATGTATATAATCTTATCTCATTTTCTTTAAACAATTTTGTTTTGTCTAAAATTCATCCTTCTTTACTTTCCCATGGATTTAATTTTGCTTCCGTGGCCGGGGACGCTCAGAGAATGCCGATCGCATTAACGAGGTAATCCTTTCGGGCATGGAAGCATACATCCCATTTTCTTTCATCAAACTAACTTACTAACTAACTAACTAACTAACTTAACCGCAATGAGGAGGCAGCCTTCAAACGGCACCGTCACCTTCAAACTCAAGAATCCCTTACTTTATATGTCTCTGCCCGGAATCAAGCCAAATGTGTCCTTTGACTCGCCAAAAACTCTTTCATCAATAACAAAAACTCTGAACTTTTCAACTCTAGCTCTTCACAAGCTTTTTGGCATCTAGCCAAAAACCTCTCCAACAATTTCACTTCCTCGTGTTTCCCTCCTCTTTTCCACTCTGACGGTACCAACATCACCTCTTCCTCTGACAAAGCTGAACTCTTCGCTCATACTCCACCTTTGATGATTCCGGTGCTACTCCTCCTTCTCCACCCCCTCTCACTTAAGTATGCCTAGTAACATAATCTCTTTTAAGAGTGTACTTTCTGCCCTCTCTGGGTTTAATACTAAAAAAGCGTACACACTGTATGGTGTTCCTCCTGTTGTACTAAAAAACTGTTCTTCTGTGCTGACTCCCTACCTAGGCAAACTCTTCCGTCTCTGCCTTTCCTCTAACGTCTTTCTTTCTTGCTGGAAGTTTGCTCCTATTCAACCTGTCCTAAAGAAGGGTGATCGCTCCCAATCCTGCAATTGCTCTCATTTCTTGCATCTCTAAGGTTTTTGAAACTATTCTTAACTCAAAATGTCTTCAGCATTGATCTTCCCATAACCTACTTTCGGATCGCCAGTACGGTTTGCTTAAGAGACGCTCTACTGGTGATCTTGCTTATCTTACTAAGGTTTGGACATTCGGTAACACATTTTTTATTGCGCTAGACATATCGAAAGCCTTCGATAGAGTCTGGCACAAATCTCTAATTTCAAGCTACCCTCCTTCGGTTTCTATCCCTCTATCTGTGCCTTTGTCTATAATCTCCTTTCAGATCGTTCCATAGCTGAAGTTATGGTTGGCCATCGCTCACTTCCTCAACCTATCAACTCTGGTGCTCCTCAGGATTCTGTCCTGTCTCAAATTATGATTCTAATATTCATTAGTGATCTCCTCAACTATACCTCTAGTCTAGTCCTATCCACGCATATGCTGATGATTCTACCTTACACTATTCACCTAGTTTTTCACATCAACCCCGCATGCAATCACTCCAAAACAAACGTAACAAAGCATATACTACCTATCTTTTGATCTATCAATTATTTCTGATTGGGGCAGAGAAAAACTTGTTACATTCGATGCCTCAATGACCCAATTTCTCCCTCTATCTCTCCATCACAATCTTCCACAAGACTTTCTCTATTATTCTTCAACAATACACATATCAATCCTTCATCTTCTTTCAATATTATAGGTGTATCTTTTTCATCGGGTGGATGGGACTAGTTTACCTTGGTCGGCAACCCATCTAGGGGAGATAACCTTATAAAAATCCTGGGGGATGGGACTCGTCAGCCTTGATCGGCAACCTGTCAAGGGGAGTAAACTGTATACAAATCCTTACTGCTACCTTAGGGTGAAGCAGGATAGTGGATGAATTAGCCGCACACCACTGTATAAAAATAGTGCTAAAAAATACATAAAGGGCCTTGGAATTTTTCTTTGTGATTCGCTGCAATGGCTATAAAGAAATCTATATAGGCGAAACATTAAACCTGAGATTTCGAACAAACCTCCATCGAGTCCATATCACCCACAACAAAGGTCGTCATGTAAGCACTCACATGTCTGAATGTGCTAAAATTGCTCACCTAAGTTTAATATGATGCCTTTTTATAAAGTCAACAGAGATAACCTTGCCTTATGAAAAAATAAGGAAACTTACTTCGTAACAACATTTAATCATGCTTTTTACACGTATCTCTTGTTGCTAATTGGACTTCCTAGTTGTGTTATATTTGTATTAAATATATATTTCCTTTCAATTAAATGTTATCGCATTCTTTTGAGTTCCTGCACTTACATTCGTTTGTTCCATGTCTATTTTATATGTTCTTCATACAGACACTCTCACACACTCCCTTTCTTTCTTTTAACCTCTGAAGTGCGCATGGGGGTAATTGGAAACGTCCCCCTGTGCTGACGTATTTGAGGTGTTTCCGTCACTAAAATATTCATTGTGCCATTAATAGCATTAATACTTATCCATATGCGCCTATTATGGGTTGATTATAAAGGTATTAACCTGAAACAACAATAAAACGAGTGAAAACAGCGTTTGGATGGTCAAAATCGGAGATATAGCCCGCGAGTTGTATAATGTATGGGTGAGGCAATCTGCTTTCCCGCCAATTTCCCCCAAGGCCACTGAGACACAGTCGATCGATACTCTCTCTCTCTCTCTTGCACTCGCTTGCTATCAGTGATGACCACACCCTCCAATCGGATTTCTAATGTTAGCACGAAAATATACCTCAGAATAAGGGAATAACAGGGAAAATAGGTGATAACTGAAGGAGAGGAGGAAAGTGGGGAAGGAGGGGAGGTAGAGGACTGAGATTTTGCATGGCCCAGGGGCCAAAAAAAAAAAAAAAAAAAAAAAAAAAATAACAAAATATTTTTTTTCGATGTCAAAAGTTGATTTTTTTTTTCTCTGACTCTTAAGAGTCTCCCCGCAGTGCGCCGGGGGAACTCTTAAGAGTCTCCCCGCAGCTCCCGGGTTAAGCTTAAAAACACATTGGTGTCAACATGAATGGCTAAATCACAGCGAAAAAGATTCACCTTCCAAAGACAAAAATGCATATGAAGCGTTTTTTATACAAACAAACACAATTTGTCTGTAATCCTCTTAGCGATAAATATATAAATATGTTGGGCTTAACGTTTGAATACTTACATTATAGGTAATACATATTCCATAGCAATAAATCCAAAAGATTGAATCTTTGTACACAAAATTCTCTGGTAGTGCAGGGTAAGAGGATGAGGCCTGACCACAGCTTAACCCTTGTCGAACGGGGGTTTTTGGGCTTATTTGGGCATATTCAGGCCCTCCCGAATGATAAATCAAATATCTGCATGAAAAGAAATGTATTCAGCAAAAAACTAGGCGCTAAAAGCTTCAAAATGAGACCAGAACGAGCTACGTAGCACTCGTCGTTCTCAGGCAGTGTTACCACCAACATGGGAGTTTAGTGTATAGCGGCATATTTTTTCCCACTACGGTCAGTACTGGCAACGCTGCCGGCCTCTCGAGAACAGAGGGAACATGAGTCAGTGGGCGGCGGTAAGCCCTGGGAGTCGGCTGTCTGGCCCGCTGCGCTCCGGCCATTTGCACTCGATTTTAACCCTTTAAAAGCCTTAATAATGCTCCTAACTTGCTGCAAATTGGAGGCGGACTTAAGTCCGCCCTCGCTACGAATGGGTTAAAGGGACGTTACTTTGTCTATATATTATATATTTTTCTATATTATTACCGGTATGTATATTAAATATAGTTTACTCCCTAGACCTCTATCAAACTTTTAAAAACACCATCCCACATACCCTTCTACATTTCCGGTAGAAAAATGCCTCGGCCAAAGGCCGATTCCTCCTAAGATACAGGCTCGCTATCACTCGCCAGGAAAGAATAGACACCTAAATATTGTTTTGTTTTTTCTATGCGGATTAGGGAGACAAAATGCAAAACTGCCTGTGACGAGTGCGTCCCCCATAGTTGAAAGAGTGACAGGATTGTTCGAGCCAAAATGTCGGTTAACACGGAGTGTGGGAGTATTGTTTCACTCTTGGGTTAGAGAGTTGCACAGAGTAGGGGTGGCATTGTGTTGCAAGATGGGTATTACATACCCTACGTATAGGAGGTGGTATACACTGAGAGAGCTCTGAGGAATACTGATTATTGTAATAGCGATAGAATAGCGAGAAAATGCAACATTGCAGTAAAGAGAGAGAAATTGCAGAGAATCGGTGAGTGGACGGGAGTTAATAAGACGAAATGCTTTCTTTTCTACTTTGTCTAGAAGTGTTGTGTGAGAAGATCCTACCCACACATGCGAACAATACTTAATAGATGGACGCACTGTGCCCCTGTGCAGAGCAAGAAGCTGTGCAGGGGCTAAGAACCCTTTTGAGGTGGTTGAGAACACCCAGCTTCTGGGAAGACGTTTTAGCAGGAGTGGTAGTATGATCTTTCCATGAGAGATCAGAAGAAAATGAGACACTGAGAACACTGAGAAAATGAAGGGTTGATTTTTGTATTGTTGCAGTTAAAGGGATAGTCCTCTGGTATTCTTGACGGGTAGATAGATGGAGAAATTGGGCTTTGGAAGCATTGAAAGCAACAATCGGAAATAGTAGTTAGATCAGAAGATAAGTGTTCTATGGTTTAATCATGTGTAATTGTGTATTTGTGAGGGATTATCTGCTGGGGCGTTCTGGAAAACTAGTTGAATAGTGTAGGTAGAGTTGTCAGCATATGAGTGGATAGAACTGGAGGTACAGTTGAGAAGATTATTTATAAATATTTGAAAGATAATTGGAGATAGGAAAGAACCCTGAGGAACACCGGAGTTGATTGGATGAGGAAGTGAATGATGGCGGTCCACAACCACAGCTATGGAGCGGCCAGAAAGGAAATTAGAGATAAAGGCACAGATGGAGAGATAGAAACCGAAGGAGGGTAGTTTATAAATTAGAGATTTATGCCAGACTCTATCAAAGGCCTTCTAGTGCAATAGGAAAGGTCTCACCGAAGTCCCGAAATAAGGATGACCAAGAGTTAGTAAGATAGGAAAGAAGATCACCAGTAAAGCGACCCCTAAGGAAGCCATACTGGCGATCTGAGAGTAGATTATGAGAACAGAAATGGTTAAGGGGACCGACCGGTTAATTTAGGCTTAAAAAACTCGAAATCCTGAAAATACCAATAGGTGTCTACTCAACAAGAGTCAACATCCCTTCATACGCCAGTGAAATGTTATTAGTGAAAACCCATTGGAAATCGTTTTTGTTTATGTTTTCCAAAATTTTCCTGTAATTCTAAAAACGTTATATAGCGAACTTTGAAATTAACATGCTCAGTAACTACTGGTCGTACGAGGAGCATACCTATATAAATCGAAAGAGCGTAAGCTACTCTACAACCTCCCATACGCTTTATCTTCTACTTTGCCATGTTCCTGCATAAAATATTGTAAATCTAAAAAATAAAAGTAAAAATGTTCACCTAATTACCTAGACTTTCACCTGTTTTTCTCAGAACCTATATTGCCGCACTATCGGATGTTATTCTACAGTTATTATTGGATCTATAGGAATGGTGTATATACCATTGGAAAGGTAATTAAAAACACTAAAAGGCCTATAAAGCCAATTTACTCTAGTAATTTTTGTTTTCACAATATGTCGTCAAAGTTGTAATTTTCTATAAATATATTCGCCTGAATCCGTAATCACCTAAATCGAACAAATACACAAAATATATAAAATGTTTTTTATAGAAACTACAGATACACCTTTTGTGAATTGTTTGATCACATAAAACATGTGCTATGGGGATTTCTGTAGGAGTTTATCATTTTCTGCAGTGCTTTGATTTTCAAAGTTTTTTTTACCTAAATTGCAAGATTTTTTTTTTTTTTTTTTTTTTTTTTTTTTTTTTTTATCTAGTTTTATGGTCATATACACCTGTGCCAAATTTCATTTAAATTGAAAGTAAGACCTGGAAGTTTGTAATTAACCGGTCGGTCCCCTTAACCCGGGAGCTGCGGGGAGACTCTTAAGAGTTCCCCCGGCGCACTGCGGGGAGACTCTTAAGAGTCAGAGAAAAAAAAAATCAACTTTTGACATCGAAAAAAAATATTTTTTTTTTTTTTTTTTTTTGGCCCCTGGGCCATGCAAACTCTCAGTCCTCTACCTCCCCTCCTTCCCCACTTTCCTCCTCTCCTTCAGTTATCACCTATTTTCCCTGTTATTCCCTTATTCTGAGGTATATTTTCGTGCTAACATTAGAAATCCGATTGGAGGGTGTGGTCATCACTGATAGCAAGCGAGTGCAAGAGAGAGAGAGAGAGTATCGATCGACTGTGTCTCAGTGGCCTTGGGGGAAATTGGCGGGAAAGCAGATTGCCTCACCCATACATTATACAACTCGCGGGCTATATCTCCGATTTTGACCATCCAAACGCTGTTTTCACTCTTTTTATTGTTGTTTCAGGTTAATACCTTTATAATCAACCCATAATAGGCGCATATGGATAAGTATTAATGCTATTAATGGCACAATGAATATTTTAGTGACGGAAACACCTCAAATACGTCAGCACAGGGGGACGTTTCCAATTACCCCCATGCGCACTTCAGAGGTTAACCCAAGAACGGCGAAGGTCCTCAATTGAGTCTGTAGTGAGATATTTGTTTGCCTATGTAAAAAAAAAAAAAAAAATCTTAATATAGACTCAATTGAGGACCTTCATATTTCCCGGGTTAAGAATTTTGAAGTACTGTAATAACAGTCTCCAAAACTTTAAAGATGCAAAAAATGAGAGCAATTGGACGATAGTTGCAGGGTTGAGAGCGGTCACCCTTCTTTGGGACAGGTAGAATGAGAGTAAACTTCCATCATGAAGGTAAGACGTTAGAGGAGAGACAGAGACGGAAGAGTTTACCTAGGCAGGGAGTCGACAGGGAAGCACAGTTTTTTAGTACAACAGGAGGAAAACCATCCGGACCATATGCCTTCTAAGTATTAAGCCCAGAGAGGGTAGAAAGTACATCTATAGGAGAGAGTAGGATATTAGGCATAAGTAGGAGAGAAAGTGGTGGAGAGGGATGAATAGCACCGAAATCATCCAAAATGGAGTTTCTAGCGAAAGTTTGAGCGAAGAGTTCAGCTTTGTCAGAGGAAGAGGTAACAGTTGTGCCATCAGATTGGAAAAGGGGAGGGAAAGACAAGGACAACAAATTGTTGAAGAGGATTTTGGCTAGATGCCAGAAATATCAGGTAGAGCTAGAGTTGGATAGTTCAGTGCACATATTATTGATGAAAGAGTGCTTGGCGAGTAAAAGAACAGATTTGGCTTGATTACTATCAGAAACGTAGAAAGAATGAGATTCTTGAGTTTGAAGGCGACGGTACCATTTGAATGCTGCCTCCTTATTTAGGACATCAACAGAACAAGCATGAATAAACGCAAGATATTTTTGCATTAGTCTGAGAGCAAAATAAGGGAATGTATGCCTCCATGCTCAATAGGATTACCTCGCTAATGCGTTCAGCACTCTCCGAGGGTCCCCGACCATGGAAGCAAAAATAATTCCACGCGAAGTCAAAGAAGTATTGCCGAAGAGCCTCCCAGTCGGTAGCGCCAACTTGCCACAAACGCCGCCTGCTGGGAGGATCGGGTGGCCGTACTGGAGAGATAGGATATGTGACAGAGATAAGTTTGTGGCCGGAGGTTAGTGTAAGCAGAAGGGTTACAAGTGAGAATCAAGTCTAGAATGTTGGGCCCATCTCCGAAACTATCTGTTCTAGGTAATTTAGGATAGAACAAATTTAGGCACGAAAGGTCTTAATATTGGCAAAGCAATGGGCCAAATTATTAACATTTGACAACTAATGGAGCTAAACATGGAGGAGAAGGGGGTTCATAAAATTACAAATACTTTCCCTTAACGTAGGGATGCCGGAGCTGTCCTGGTGAATTTGGTGGGTGTTTGTCATGGCTGGTGCAGTGGATCCAAGTGGTCCACCTCCTCCACCTCGGTGAAGTGTGTCGCTCCTTGTGGCTTTTCCCTCACCTGTCGATATTCCTTCCGTTCTCAGATGTCTTTAACCCTCCCGCATCTATAGGACGCGATCGCGTCATAACGCCACCCCTCCAAGAGTGCTCGTATGACGCAATCGCGTCATAATGCCACCTGAAAGTTAGAAATATTCGCCAAAAATAAGTTTATGACTCGATTTTGACTCAATTTGGACTGGTAAGTTAGGCATCAGTAAGTTACAAAAGGAAGTATCTAGCAACCCCATAGCGTCCCTCTCTGAGGAGCGCGGGCCTCTGTAAAGTCAGTAGTTTCCCGGCCCCCAGACTGTCAGGCAGGGACCCGGCCCTTTAAATTCTGGGCTCCCTCCCTCTGGCCCACCATGCCTAGCTATAGGCAGGCAATTTTGGATTATTTCATCTACCCAGTGAAAGTGTTTAGTGAATAATTCGAACTATATGTATATAAGATGTTACTTGTGACTTTTGGTGACTGAGGGGAGTGAATCTTGGTTAACCCCTTGAGTATTGATGCAGTTTTGTCTAGGTATCATTGATGACTTTACACTATTTTTTGCTTGAAAGACAAATATATTTATCAATAAATACTGCCTACGAAATAAATACATTATAATCACGAAGATGTCACAGGAATGCTTTCAGGAAGTATGGTAAGTACTCTATTGAATTTTAGTTATATTACAGTATATTATTATAATTATATATATATATTATATATAGTCTATATACAGTATATAACAGCCCCAAGGTCCCGAGCAAGCCCAAGGCCCATAATCGAGTACTTATATTATTATAATTTTTTGTATTTTATTTAAATATTTATATATTTGATTTATTAGTTTTTATTTATTTTATTTTATTTATTTCATTTTATTTATGTTTATTTTATTTATTTTATATACTGTATATATATACCGTATATATTTGTTTTGTTATTCCTGTTCCCCAGGGTGTCTAGCAGATCAGCCCCAAGGTCCTGAGCAAGCCCAAGGCCCATAATCGAGTATTTATATTATTATTATATTTTTTATTTTATTTATTTTATTTATTTTATTTATATATACAGTATATATATATATATATATATATATATATATATATATATATATATATATATATATATATATATATATATATACCCGGTATATATATATATATATTTTTTTTTTTTATTCCTGTTCCCCAGGGTGTCAGCCCCAAGGTCCCGAGCAAGCCCAAGGCCCATAATCGAGTATTTATATTATTATTATATTTTTTATTTTATTTTATTTTTTTGTATTTATATTATATATATATATATATATATACGTATATACCCGGTATATATATATATTTTGTTTTCTTTATTATTCCTGTTCCCCAGGCTGTCTAGCGGATCAGCTCCAAGGTCCCGAGCAAGCCCAAGGCCCATAATCAAATATTTATATTATTATTATATTTTTGTATTTTATTTATTTTATTTATATATACAGTATATATATATATATATATATATATATATATATATATATATATATATATATATATATATATACCTTTTTTTTTTTTTTGTTATTCCTGTTCCCCAGGGTGTCTAGCGGATCAGCCCCAAGGTCCCGAGCAAGCCCAAGGCCCATAATCGAGTATTTATATTATTATTGCATTTTTTTATTTATTTATATATTTATTTATTTTATTTTATTTATTTTATTTTATTTATATTTTTATTTCATTTATTTTATATATATATATATATATATATATATATATATATATATATATACCGGTATATACCGTATATATTATATTTATATATTTATATAAATGTTGTACATTGTGGCAAAGATATACAACTGTATAAACATTCTCATATATTTACATAACAATAACAATGCATGGAAACAATTGCGCATAGCTCGCGAACCAATAACGTTATATTATTTTTGTTTTCACCATTAGAAAGAGCATAATTTTCCGATGACGGTGATATAAACAGTTATATACGTATCCGAGCAAATAAACCAATGCCGAGGCGGGGAACAGCTCGGAACCCGGCTAGCATTGGCGGTAAAGAGACGGGTGAAGCGTAAATATTCGCATTTTGGCTCTTCATTTCAAATATTCATAGCGCAAAAAGTATTTGTCCTAGGAACTTCTAGTTTGTTTTATACTCATCAGCATTATTTGCCGTATTCATACAGCTTAAATTTAAAACCATACACTTCGTAGCATCGAAATAAATCGAAAATGTTATAAACCATTTTTTTGTTTTTTTTTTGGTCACTGTATGAAAACAATTGCGCATAGCTCGCGAACCAATTACGCTATATTATTTTTGTTTTCACCATTGGAAAGAGCACAATTTTCTGATTCCGGTGATATATACAGTTATATACGTATCCGAGCAAATAACGCAACCACGAGGTGGGGAACAGCTCGGAACCCGGCTAGGATCGCCGGAACAGAGATGGGTGAAGCATAAATATTCGCATTTTGGCTCTTCATTTCAAATATTCATAGCGCAAAAAGTATTTGTCCTAGGAACTTCTAGTTTGTTTTATACTCATCAGCATTATTTGCCGTATTCATACAGCCTAAATTTAAAACCATACACTTCGTAGCAACGAAATAAATCGAAAATGTTATAAACCATATCAATCAATTTTTTTGTTTTCGGTCACTGCTTGAGAACTATTGAAGATAAACAATTACTGTTTTCAGATTTGGAAAGAGGAGAAATAATACTATTATTTGAGCAAAAAAATAAATATGGTCATCACTCACAATTCAGAGCTAGGACGGTGTGAAGACAATTGCATGGGAAATAATTGTATTCCGGACTCATTTACACTTTCATATTTCGATTTATTTAAATTTTGTTTTGTTTTATCATGTACTATAAATATTCCTCTTTCCATTGACATATGATACATCACAATAAACAGCATTCTGGTGGATGAATATACAGAAAAACACAAGGCTTCGAAAACTCGCCCAGCCTGATATTTCATGGCAAATTAGAGAAGGCCGTACCATAAGTTAGATAATTAAGTTGCTGGATGCGAGAGGGTTAATAAACGTAAATAATAATAATGTGTGTTCTGTTTTTATCCCTCTGGTTATTTTAATGTTATTCCTTACTTCTCTACACTGAATCTGGTTTGTATTATTTTTCTTATCTGTTATGTATGTTGACTATACCGGTGTTGCACACAATTTGTGACACAAATAACAAGAATATCGCATTAATGAACCCCTTCAGCACCATGACGCCTATTTACCTTTGACTCTGGCGTAAATTAAACAATCTTATGCAGTTTAAGAAGGACCCATGTTATTAGGAGGGTTTAATAAGATCGTATTTACTCATTTAAGTCGTAAAGGTATACTATAGACTAAAGAAAATCGACTAACAGTAACCAGAATATGATGAACATTATGCAATGGTGGTGAAGGGGTTAAGATTTCGATCTACTATGTATTGGCAGATGCATTTACTCCCATGGCCATGAATGAATACCCTCCATGCTCCTCTAGTCATACATAACCCGTCGTCCTTTCTACCAGCCTCTCCTTGTGTCATTCAATCATGTCTTATCCTTTTTACATGTCTTTATATTAATTATGTATTTTACTTAGCCTAAACTGTTACCTCTCCAGTAGTTAACTCAATCTCACTCTTTACAGTATATTTCTATTTAGATTTTCTCATATGAGGGTCTAGTTGGAGAGAGAGAGTGGGATAGAATACATCGGATAGACTGGGAGGAGATACGAGCACAATGGTAAATCATTGAACCTTAGAAAAGCGTGAGTAAAGGTGGTGCAGGAAAAGGATATTGCAAGAGGGGAGAGCCTACAGTGAATGGAGAGTGAAACACAAGAGTCCAAGAGGAGGAGGAGAGAATGGAAGGGTTACAAAGTGTTAACAGTTTCGTGTCTATTGATTCTCAGTGGTGACTGTACCTCACCCAGCTGTATTGTATATTATCTCATGTCGCGTATCAAATGATTCGTCAAAGAGTTACCTGTAAGCATGTGATATATATCTTGCTCGATGTATCTCGTTAAAATATTGCTTTAGTAAGAAGAAAATTAGTATTTCTTTAGTTATCATGGCATACATGTGCTGGGAGAAAGAAAGAAAGCAAAGTAGCTTTGGTGTGGTACGGAACAGGTGGTTTAACCCTTTCACGCACGTGTGGATGCAAGAGTTGCCGATTAACTATCAAAAATAGAGTTCTCTCAATCTTATAATTACTTCTCCAGAATTATTTTTCTGCTCACAGCTAATTCAAAGACAACTGCAAAGGTCTAAAAGGTTTCTAAACACCCCTGATGGTCACAAAAACTTTAAAGTATCCCAGAATAGGCTCAAATGGCGTCATGTGCGTGAAAGGGTTAAGCATCATATTCGATTCGGAGGTGGGGTAGGGTGAGTTATGACGTCACACCTATGCTTTATTCCTATTGGACAGTTGATTATCTATCGTATATCATTTTGTTTATGGTGAATTGTTCAGTTTATATGCTACAAAATGTTGTGCTTATTTTCATGCAATCGTGGCATGAGTTTTGTGTTCACTGATTCAGTATGTAAGTGTCAATAACGAATAACCATTAATATATCCTTAGCACTTCTCCTCTACAGCGACGGACTCCCACGGTTGTCCAAGAGGTGGGAACGTCTTGTTTCTTATTGTTTCTTGTGAGGTTGGTAGGGCGCTTGGGTGGCAGACACTCGCATTTCCCTGTAAGACGAGCCGTCAGTGGGGTCTACAGTAGATTGACAATTCCTATAGCCAGGAGGTATGTGTACAAACACCTTGATAGTTCAAGTTTCCGGTCGTTATCAATGTCCGTCCGCCCAGGAGCAACCTCAATCCAAATTACCCTCCGGCATCAAGACTCTTGACCCGGTCACGCAGTGTCATCCAATAGCTGTAGAAATGGAGACACTCTTCCACAAGATATTCTGGGGTCTCAGGGAGTTAACACAAGCGGCAGGATGGGACAGACGATGGAGACGGTGGCTCGACACTCAGGCGTCGGCATTGGAGAATGCTTCACACCAGGAAGGGTCGACGGCTCATCAAGGGCCACGACGGTGCAACCAGTGAAAAACCCAGAAGAAGCATGTAATGCAGCTAGTGGATGAGTACTTGGGAAGGCTGCCACATGTTGCACCCACTTACAGTATGCCACAACTCGGGTCCAGGATCGCTGCAACAGCCCAGATTCCGCCATGAGGGATGTAGTTGGCAAAGAGCATAAGGCCCCAAGGTCGATCTGCATGGCCGCGTTGTGTATAGGGTCCAATTTCCGTAGGACTGAGGCTGATGCAGACCCATACACAGGACTACCATATGCCAACTTACTCTGGATGGAAACCACGTAAAACTGAAGGATGCCGTCCCTTGCTGCTCCCCATTTGGAACTGGCTATACACTTCATGAGGCCTAGACGCTTCACACACACAGACCTCAGATAGTCTATATGGGCTTGCCATGTCAGGACCGGCCCTTCCAGACTCAGGAACAAGAAAGTTTGGCAGGTCCGATAAGGGAGAGGTTCTCCTCCCATCATCGCATGTGGGAGTCCCGTGATCTTGGTTTATAGGGTGAAACACACCAAAGCACTCTTCTGGGTATTCAGCCCCAATCCCCAGGCTGATGCCAATGCATAAAAGTCCTCAACCGCTGTCTGTAGGGATTCTTGCGCCTGCTGTAAGGAATCTGCGGAGCAAACAATTATAACATCATCAGTGTAGACCAGCATGCATGCAGACTGCAGACGGGGCATAATTATCAGACAAGATGTTCTGGGGTCTCAGGGACCTGACACAAGCGGCAGGATGGGACAGACGATGGAGACGGTGGCTCGACACTCAGGCGTCGGCATTGGAGAATGCTTCACACCAGGAAGGGTCGACGGCTCTTCAAGGGCCACGACGGCGCTACCAGTGAAACCCCAGAGGAAGCATGTAATGCAGCTAGCGGATGAGTACTTGGGAAGGCTGCCACATGTTGCACCCACTTACAGTATGCCACAACTCGGGTCCAGGATCGCGGCAACAGCCCAGATTCCGCCATGTGGGATGTCGTTGGCAAAGAGCATAAGGCCCCAAGGGCGATCTGCATGGCCGCGTTGTGAATAGGGTCCAATTTCCGTAGGACTGAGGCTGATGCAGACCCATACACAGGACTACCATATGCCAACTTACTCTGGATGGAAACCACGCAAAACTGAAGGATGCCGTCCCTAGCTGCTCCCCTTTGGAAGTGGCTATACACTTCATGAGGCCTAGACGCTTCACACACACAGACCTCAGATATTCTATTTGGGCTTGCCATGTCAGGACTGGCCCTTCCAGACTCAGGCACAAGAAAGTTTGGCAGGTCCGTTAAGGGAGAGGTTCTCCTCCCATCATCGCATGTGGGAGTCCCGTGATCTTGGTTTATAGGGTGAAACACACCAAAGCACTCTTCTGGGTATTCAGCTGCAATCCCCAGGCTGATGCCAATGCATAAAAGTCCTCAACCGCTGTCTGTAGGGATTCTTGCGCCTCCTGTAAGGAATCTGCGGAGCAAACAATTATAACATCATCAGTGTAGACCAGCATGCATGCAGACTGCAGACGGGGCATAATTATCAGACAAGATGTTCTGGGGTCTCAGGGACCTGACACAAGCGGCAGGATGGGACAGACGATGGAGACGGTGGCTCGACACTCAGGCGTCGGCATTGGAGAATGCTTCACACCAGGAAGGGTCGACGGCTCTTCAAGGGCCACGACGGCGCTACCAGTGAAACCCCAGAGGAAGCATGTAATGCAGCTAGCGGATGAGTACTTGGGAAGGCTGCCACATGTTGCACCCACTTACAGTATGCCACAACTCGGGTCCAGGATCGCGGCAACAGCCCAGATTCCGCCATGTGGGATGTCGTTGGCAAAGAGCATAAGGCCCCAAGGGCGATCTGCATGGCCGCGTTGTGAATAGGGTCCAATTTCCGTAGGACTGAGGCTGATGCAGACCCATACACAGGACTACCATATGCCAACTTACTCTGGATGGAAACCACGCAAAACTGAAGGATGCCGTCCCTAGCTGCTCCCCTTTGGAAGTGGCTATACACTTCATGAGGCCTAGACGCTTCACACACACAGACCTCAGATATTCTATTTGGGCTTGCCATGTCAGGACCGGCCCTTCCAGACTCAGGCACAAGAAGTTTGGCAGGTCCGTTAAGGGAGAGGTTCTCCTCCCATCATCGCATGTGGGAGTCCCGTGATCTTGGTTTATAGGGTGAAACACACCAAAGCACTCTTCTGGGTATTCAGCTGCAATCCCCAGGCTGATGCCAATGCATAAAAGTCCTCAACCGCTGTCTGTAGGGATTCTTGCGCCTGCTGTAAGGAATCTGCGGAGCAAACAATTATAACATCATCAGTGTAGACCAGCATGCATGCAGACTGCAGACGGGGCATAATTATCAGACAAGATGTTCTGGGGTCTCAGGGACCTGACACAAGCGGCAGGATGGGACAGACGATGGAGACGGTGGCTCGACACTCAGGCGTCGGCATTGGAGAATGCTTCACACCAGGAAGGGTCGACGGCTCTTCAAGGGCCACGACGGCGCTACCAGTGAAACCCCAGAGGAAGCATGTAATGCAGCTAGCGGATGAGTACTTGGGAAGGCTGCCACACGTTGCACCCACTTACAGTATGCCACAACTCGGGTCCAGGATCGCGGCAACAGCCCAGATTCCGCCATGGGGGATGTCGTTGGCAAAGAGCATAAGGCCCCAAGGGCGATCTGCATGGCCGCGTTGTGAATAGGGTCCAATTTCCGTAGGACTGAGGCTGATGCAGACCCATACACAGGACTACCATATGCCAACTTACTCTGGATGGAAACCACGCAAAACTGAAGGATGCCGTCCCTAGCTGCTCCCCTTTGGAAGTGGCTATACACTTCATGAGGCCTAGACGCTTCACACACACAGACCTCAGATATTCTATTTGGGCTTGCCATGTCAGGACCGGCCCTTCCAGACTCAGGCACAAGAAAGTTTGGCAGGTCCGTTAAGGGAGAGGTTCTCCTCCCATCATCGCATGTGGGAGTCCCGTGATCTTGGTTTATAGGGTGAAACACACCAAAGCACTCTTCTGGGTATTCAGCTGCAATCCCCAGGCTGATGCCAATGCATAAAAGTCCTTAACCGCTGTCTGTAGGGATTCTTGCGCCTGCTGTAAGGAATCTGCGGAGCAAACAATTATAACATCATCAGTGTAGACCAGCATGCATGCAGACTGCAGACGGGGCATAATTATCAGACAAGATGTTCTGGGGTCTCAGGGACCTGACACAAGCGGCAGGATGGGACAGACGATGGAGACGGTGGCTCGACACTCAGGCGTCGGCATTGGAGAATGCTTCACACCAGGAAGGGTCGACGGCTCTTCAAGGGCCACGACGGCGCTACCAGTGAAACCCCAGAGGAAGCATGTAATGCAGCTAGCGGATGAGTACTTGGGAAGGCTGCCACACGTTGCACCCACTTACAGTATGCCACAACTCGGGTCCAGGATCGCGGCAACAGCCCAGATTCCGCCATGTGGGATGTCGTTGGCAAAGAGCATAAGGCCCCAAGGGCGATCTGTATGGCCGCGTTGTGAATAGGGTCCAATTTCCGTAGGACTGAGGCTGATGCAGACCCATACACAGGACTACCATATGCCAACTTACTCTGGATGGAAACCACGCAAAACTGAAGGATGCCGTCCCTAGCTGCTCCCCATTTGGAAGTGGCTATACACTTCATGAGGCCTAGACGCTTCACACACACAGACCTAAGATATTCTATTTGGGCTTGCCATGTCAGGACCGGCCCTTCCAGACTCAGGCACAAGAAAGTTTGGCAGGTCCGTTAAGGGAGAGGTTCTCCTCCCATCATCGCATGTGGGAGTCCTGTGATCTTGGTTTATAGGGTGAAACACACCAAAGCACTCTTCTGGGTATTCAGCTGCAATCCCCAGGCTGATGCCAATGCATAAAAGTCCTTAACCGCTGTCTGTAGGGATTCTTGCGCCTGCTGTAAGGAATCTGCGGAGCAAACAATTATAATATCATCAGTGTAGACCAGCACGCATGCAGACTGCGGACGGGGCATAATTATCAGACAGTAGGGCATTCAACAAGAGAGGGCTAAGGCCCGAACCCTGAAGGAACCCCCGGCGGACACGGAAGGGCCTCGACTCTGATGACCCTACAGAAACGCTGAGAGTCCTGCCAAGGAGAAAGCTGCTAAACCATGACAGTACAGTACCACAGATCCCTATTTTGTCCCGCTTATAGAGAATACCGGTATGGGATGCCGAATAGCCAGCCAGCGATCTCAATGAAAGCAGCCAGCAGGATCCGCTTGCCACGATAAGCATTCTGTATCAGGTATTCCAATCCCAGTAGCACATCTATTGAACCCTGACTAGGACGGAAGCTGCACATGTCCGCGGGTAGTAAAGCACTCGATTCCAGCCACCACGGGAGACGTGAATACACCACCTTCTCCATGACCTTACCCACCACCCAGAGTAAGCAGATTCCTCTCAGAGAAGTGGGGAGTGTGGGTCCTTCCCCGGCTTCGGGGATGCCAACAACAGGGAATGCTTCCCCGGAGCAGGGAGACACCGGCACACCAGGTGCTGATGTAGAAGGCCAGCAGCGAATCCAGGGCTGTCTGCGACAAATGGACCAGCATCTCATACGCAACGTCGTCGTGTCCTATCGCCTTGCCTCTGGGAAGGGGGCGCAGCGTATGGTGTAGTTCATGTGCCGTCAGTGGGCCGGCCTGACCATCCAGGGCGGGGGACTCCAGCCAATACAGGATATCTGATTCCAAGGTGTCAGCATCCAGTAGGGGGCCTAGCACACCGAATTGAAAATGGTCAGCCAAAAGCTCGGCCTACTCCTGGGGATCACTGACCAAGGAGCCAGCCACCCCAAATGGGAATAAGGGGTCAACTCGATGACCATTCATCCTCCTGCTGAGTGTCCATGCCCTCTTGCAGGACCTGTCAAAGCGTAGCGTAGTCAGAAAGCGGCCCACAACATCCTCTTGGCCAACAAGATGATCTTGGCACAGCGCGCTTCCATGCGTCATGCCTCTTTCTTTGCATCTACACAGGGATGCCAGAGCCAATGATTCCAGGAACGATGACGGGTCTATAATGCCTCAGCACAGTCATTATCCCACCAAGGGACTGCAGGCCTGGATTTAGGGGGACCTCCCAACCTCCAGAAAGCCCCCTTAGCAGCCGCTACTAGAACCAATGAGATGGCAGCTACCCCTACTCGGAAAGATTCCACAGCCTGGGCAGGGAGAGATTGGACAGCTGTTTGATAAGAAGTCCAGCCCTCCTCATGGAATGCCCATCTGGGGCGAGCATGCTGAGGCGCATGGGACGGAAAGTCTGGCACCTCGATGAAGATAGGGAGGTGGTCAATACCCATGTAGGGACCCGTGGATAACTCTGCCCCAAGAAACTGACCATCCCCAAAACAGGGATCCAGGGTGGACGACGTCGCAGAGTGGGGGTCAATGCGGATGGGCGAGTAGATGCTCATCACACACTACCGCATGCCGCGGTAGTTTTCAGCGCGGTGCCGGCATACTCCTTATTGTTACCAGTGTCACTCTCGTCCCCGGTCTCAATGCGTCGTTTCTGTGACAAAGAGGGGCTATCATCCATGGCGGCACTTAACTGTTCCTCCATATTGCACGGCTACCGGCACTAGCCCGTAGCCCTCTTTGACCTTGATGGTTCACCTTGCCCAACCCGAGGGCCAGCAAAGGGATAATCAATAACACCAGATGCACAGGCAAACACGTCTACACAGTACGGCGCCGCGATGTCAAATCCGAATATCTTGTTGTTGAGGGTCCTTCCTTTCTGTTCTTGCTGTCTACCAGAGCACATTTCTTTCATCTCTTTACCTAATTTAGCCGATAATACTCAAACCTTGAGGTTAAATATCACATACTTTGTATAGGTACTAGTTGCACTAAGCTATCGATGTCGTATTTTCTTTTGTAATTGTTACTTGCCTTTACACCACCCAAAAATAGGATGTGACGTGAATGTCGGCAATCCTCAATTGGTTGAGTACAGGTTGGTGCTTAGGATGTACATATTGTTCAAGTGTTTTGTTACTCCTTTCGCTGATCACCGTGGTGAGATACAGACTAGATAGGGTTAGCCTCCTGAGCTTGTGGAAGTAAGTCTTGTTTTTTTCTGATAGTACTTTCACCCCATTTGTTTAGTACTGTAGTGTTATTAGTCTTTACTTGATGCATACTGTTGGATGACTGTAGGATGTACTACGGTGTGTCGTAACTCCTCTTTCTTGTGTTGGCCGCTTCGTAGTATCAGTTGAGAGACTTCCTTTTCACCCGTAGTGATTGTTAGTACACCAATTTCCACACCTGGTGATGTTTGACAAAGTTGCGTAAGGGCTATAACAGTTACAGCAGTGGGTGCTTAACTCCCTGATGTCGCTGATGGTGTTGGTGCTCTCTCCGATACGGTTCTCCAAACATTTATTGAGCACAGCTGAGGCTAGCTATATAATGAAGTGTTTATGAAAATGTTTTATCAATCCAATAGTATACATTTGTTCATTCATGCTGACAGCTTAATTGACATTGGCATGGATATTAAGTTTAATTTTTTTGGTTGTATATCCGTCTGTCAATCTAATTGTGTGTCAGTCGGTTTGTCTGTATGCATGCCTGTATGTATACTTGTCTACAGTATATGTGTGAGCTTGTGTCCATTGACTGATGTTTGTGATTTGATTGTGTGCAATTTGTCTACTCTCACAATTCGGAATATTAACGATGTGAATGTTAAAGTTTGGTGAAAGCGCAGCTAGTGCCAATAGTTTGTGTTAAAGAATAGGTAGTGTTGCTCGAAAACCGTACAATAGAATAAGTATTTTTGTTTACGGCATTTCTAATTATCGGCCTTGTTTCTTCTTGGAATTTCCAATTGTGCACTGTACAATCATTCAAGGTAAGTACATACAATCAAATCACTTATTGACACACACAACACTGAAATTGATTATTTTGTATTGGTGAAATTGGGGTCAACCTACGATTGAGCTGTACATAAAATTATATAATGCACTTCTAATGCAATAAAATATAATTATATGGGCGAATTTATCCCATAAATGTGAAGTAAACTATGTTTTGGCTTACATGCGACAACGTTGGTGGATCGCTAATATGCGACAAGCCACTACAATGATTCACCATAGTTGTACTATATGTAAAAGGTTGCAGGGTAAGCCTTACTCTCCAGTTGATCTACTTCCCTTACCTGAGTTCAGGGTATAAAAAAATTTACCATTTTAGGTAACCGGGATTGATTTTACGGGAACGATTAGAATTCGGAAAGAAGCTTTCATATTGCCAAATTGCTGTGCATCTATTGATGGGGCTATATCTGTGTATGCCCACTCGAACACTAAACTCTCGCAGATAAGGCTGGGGATAGGGGTGATTGCTATCAGACATAGTTTGTTATGGGATTCCGGGCTTGTGGTTTTGGACAGTGGTGTGACAAAAGAGGTTTTCCATGCCGTAGGACACTTGCATTGTGATAAAGATGCGTTTATAATGGAAGTAAGGGGCTTGGCTAATTCGTATGCAAATTCCTTGTAGAGTTTTGCAGGAATTTCGTTTGGAGTGGCAGATCTTGTTTTCAAATGTTTTAGGCGACTTGTAACCTGATATTCTTCCACAGTTTCCGAAGGTGTTGGTGATGGGAGGAATTGGGGAGGGTTCTGCGGTTGTAGAGATGGGAGACATTGACAAATGTCCGCGAAGTGCTGGTTGATTTTTTGTCTGTTTTTTCGTGGCTGAGGTTGTTTACGAAGGGAAGGGATGGGTCTGTTTATTGTTCAAGCCGGTTAATTTATGTACACCTATATACCATTTACTGATGTTTGCCTGATGCAGATGTTTTGTGCTACCTGTGCAGCCGGTCTTTGGTTAGGATAGAATAAGGTTACTTACAATTAATCAAGTATGATATGGCTATAAGCTCTTGATTAATATTTTCGCCAGTATGAAATGTAGCCAATGTCCAAATTATACCAAATAATGCTGCCCAATTAGTTGTTGTTGTTGTTGTTGTTGTTCGCCAAGCTGCCTGGCTGAACATCCCCAAGGCCTCGAGCAAGGCCAAGGCCATAACCGAGCGCCCCTGCAGAACCCTCCCTGCTGACCACAATAAAGCCTGGGTGACCGAAGCCACTCCATGGCGGGGAGCTGAGGAGGGTGCAGAATCGCCCGGGAAACCAAAGCCCCACCCAGGGCCCTGTGCCCCTCAGCAATTATGAAGAGAAAGTTGAGGGGCAAAGGAAAAATGTGACGCTTTGGTTTCCAATCTTGGTAGATTGGGAAGTCAATCCACGGGAAGAGACGCAGTCACTTGAGATCTAGAAAATATATAAGTAAAAGTAACAGTCGGAGTAAGCTATGGGTATGGCAGAGATCGCTCAGTTCTCACTCTGATAGACCAGCCCATCACCACATGACTAGAACCCAATCCTCTCAGCATCAGGAAAGAAAGGCCCTAGAAAACCTCCTTTGGCGGGGGGATAGCTCCCCTATTTCAACCCCCTTTGGGGTTGAGCACCCGCCAATTAGTGATATGTCGTGTTGTATTTTATTATAATTTTTGTGTTTTTAAGTGTATATTTTCTAAAATAATGTATCTCAATGAGAGAGGAACATGGATTAGTAAAAGCGGGAAAATGTTCTAGGTATGGTAACAAAAATATCTTACTTAACCCTTAAAGATAGGGGCCGGACTTAAGTCCGGCTCCAATTTGGAGCAAGTTAGGAGCATTATTAAGGCTTTTAAAGGGTTAAAATCGAGTGCAAATGGCATGGAGCGCAGCGGGCCAGACAGCCGACTCCCAGGGCTTACCGCCGCCCATTAACTCATGTTCCCTGTGTTCTCGAGAGGCCGGCAGTGTAGCCAGTAGTGAGCATAGCTGGGAAAAATATGCCGCTATACGCTAAACTCCCATGTTACTGGTATCACTGTATGAGAACCACGAGTGCTACGTAGCTCGTTCTGGTCTCATTTTGAAGCTTTTAGCGCCTAGTTTTTGGCTAAATAATTTTGTTTTCTATGCAGATACTTGATTTATCATTCAGGAGGGCCTGAATATGCCCAAATAAGCCGCCCCCCCCCCCCCCCCCCCCCGCTAGACAAGGGTTAAGACAGATATTTAGTTAGTTACCAGTATATACAATCAAATAAGGTATAAACCATATCTTACAATAGCTAAGGTTTTAGGGCAATTAACTACAATTCATATAATTTTGTATAGTTAATTTATGATTGGCAAGATTATAGGTTAGCTAACAAACAGTTAGGTAATAAAATCCAACCTTCATATCTCTTGATAAAAAAAAATCAAAGACGAAAAAAAAAATAAAAAAAATCAATTCAGCAAAACACAGCCCTCTTCGAATAACCAAAAGGATACAGTGGTTTACAAATCCAGAAAATATTTTTTAGTTAACATATATTAACGTAAAGAGGAAAATGTTGTATGTACCGATTTTGGCCAAGCCTTCACTTATGCCCTTTTTAGCCTTTCTTTTGAATTTAAATCTATACATCGAAATCCATAATAAATAATTAACAGTTTGCTTTCCTCACGAAACTATTTAGAAACTTTTCTTCTACATTGTGAATCCTTTAAATCCCGACTTATTTCATTGCACAACCCAGATTGAAGGTAGGAATGAAAATATGCTTAATTTTTATTACATTTAACTATTTTCTCTTACACCATGAATCACAATATTTCCTATCAACAATAAAATAAATGTAGCAATATTGATTAGATATATGGTTAATATAGAGTGGAATATCATTATTCTCCATCAATGAGTCGGTGTATAATGCACGCGTATGTAAGTGTAAACGCTATCTCTCTCTCTGATATCATACAAGGCGCCCACAATTTCGTACCCCCTTACAAACCAGACATGGAGCGTCAGCTTTAACCCCAAGACCAGTCATTGTGTAAGAGGAGAAAGAAGAGAGATAGAGAACGGGAGAAGAAAGAGAGGCTAGTGTAGGTATGATCATTGCTAAATCTCTGACATTGTTTTCCATTCGTTTCCCGAGTCTTCATGTGATATTTGTATTGAATTGTGTTTTAGATTTGTACACATTTTTAAGTAAATATATTGTCCTCTGAGGTTTGTGTCTCACCTTCCCATTATGTTATTCCTGTTCTCTTGTTACCTTTCCTCGCGTTCTTTCTCCCCTTCCTAGTATTGCTTAGCTGATTAGCCTGTCTCTACTTCTCATGGGTAGCATAATTTAGTTTTTTTTCCCGCTTCGTCATGTCTTTTCTCCCCGTCAATGTTCTAGTCTCTCCTAAACTCGCTGAGCTTCTTGTAAGGCTCTCTTCAATATCCGTGTTCTGCAATATTGGGATTAAGCCTGGACAGAGCTTCAAAAACATGGTTCTAAATTTGGGCCATAATGTTTGTTATACCAGGGTTTTTATCGTGTTTACATTGGATTTTGGTAGGTTCTACTTAACTGGAGAAGTCAAAGTCACACAACACATGCACAGAAGAAACCAAGGGTAACATAATTATAACACTGTGTACATTTATAAACAACTTTATTTATGTAATCACTAAGTTTAACAATACTATTAATTATGCGTGAACAAATGGTTATAACATATATGTGCTGAGCACGGTCGAGGATCCGCAAGGTAACTAGGAATATACATGGTTATCTCTCTCTTTCAATATATTTCTTCCATCTTAATTCATGGGTGTGTAATATGTGATACGTTATTCTCTCTCAATATTATGCCTCGTCTTTAGTCTTGATGAAGATGCCTATAGCTAAGTTGAATCATTACTCTCTAGTTGACACTCATATTTTAGAATCAAGAATGGGTGATATAGAAATCTCACAACTCTAAGAAATATTCAAAGTCTCAATGGTGGACTCTATTTTTATAATGGTCACCCGTTGCACTGGTGATGAATAAACAGAGTATAACTTGTGGACTCTATTTTTATATTGGTTCACCCGTCGCACTGGTGTGAATCAAACAGAGTCTAAATTTGGGGACTCTAATAACCATTTCACCTTGTTGCACTGGTGTATGAGTGAGAGTGGATTTTCAACATTTACTCCTAGGCTAACACTTGAAGTTTGGAGTGACGAACGTAGTTTGGGTTGAGAGGAGATAATTGTTGTCTGGTCTTCTAGTTCTCCGTTGGGCCGTTTAGGTGGTCCTGCCGTGTGGATGGATTCGTGTTTTGCCTATATTCCAACTACTCTCTCTCGGGCATAGGCTGAGAGCCTGCACACACTACCGCTGAACACGGTGAGGCCGTGAGGTCTTGTTCCAGTCTAGGGAGTGAAACATGCGAAGCACCCATTCAGGGCTGGTTTTGGGTCTTAAATGATATTTCCTTGATGTCATGACATTGGGTACTTTCATCAGACTAAAGCAAGTAATAAGCTAGGACATGTCGTGGGGCTGTGGTTACTCGTCTATCCTGACCGTTATGCTAATCGATGGTGAAGTTCCGTTTCGGTACTCTTGACTTGGGGTCTTTATTACAATTCCTCTAGTGTCATGACACAGCGACAAGATATCGGGCTAACACAAGGAGATAGTGAGATCATGAACTTACTAATTTCACTTGATCTGCCACTGATCGTTATAAGAGGTTCAAAGAACTTGGGCGGTGTTTAAACCTTTAAATTGTAAGTGTCCTCGACCATGGCGTCGGACAGATACACTAAGAAGTGCCGTTGTTAGCGGTATCTCTCAAAGCCCTAACTGGTCGAATGACCTTTACCATGGCAAGTATCTTTCTATGGGGACATGTCCTACGGTTATGCTTCTAATACCAAAGATGCAGCCTAATTGGGATCTTATTATTAAGCACTATACCATGGCATGTGATAATATTAATTCCTCAATAGGTAAAATAACTCCTCAAACCTCGAAAGACATTCACCATGGTTTCAGTACAATCCTTGAATGGGAGGGTAATTTTAGGGCTAGATTGCGAACATGTTCGTTATACCAAGCCCTAGAATTGCTTGCCTTATATAGATTTTCGTCGGGGTAGTGACGACTTTGTTTGAGATGTCCCAGGTCAGGTGTGCGGAGGTCAGAAGGTCATAAGTCCAGGGGGGCGTATTCTGGGGGGATTAGGAGGACGCCCTAGAAGTTTGCGGGCAGGTGAGTAGACCTCTTGGCGGAAGAGCGGCGTAAGTGTCCCTTGATAGTGCGTCCATGTTGGTCCTTTTGTTTCTGACTGAACACTATTTTCTTCTTTGTGGCTTTGTGGTGTTGGTGTGGAGTTGGAATGGTTTTGCCTGGCGTGGTTGGTACAACAGGTTTGATCGTGGCAATTCTGGAGTCTCGATTGGTAAAAGGTAGTGATGCACAGGTGGGGTTTGGGCGGCTAGGTGTGGTGGGCTTTGTTCTGGTTTTATTGCCTACACATGGCTTTAAGGGCGCGTTGGTCTTCCGTGATGGAGGTGAGTTTTCCTTCTCGGTATAGGTTTTCTGCTTATGATGTCTGCTGTTGTTTTCTTAGTTGATGATGTGGTGGAGTTTGGGTATTCTGGGAATCTTCGTTATCTCGTTCTTATTATTTCCTTCCTTCGCTTTGGTTATTTCTCTTTGAGTTTCTCCTTCGTCCATCTTGTTCCGTTTTCCTTGCTACTGTTGTCTGCTGGTGCTGGTTACATTGGTCTTCCCTTCGTTGGTTTCTTTCCTCTTGTGTGGTATGGTGGTATTCCTTAATCTGGTTATTTTAATGTTTATACCAAAGCAGTTATTAGGTCATACTAAAGAGAAGAGGCAGATAATTTTTTAATGTAAACATGAAGTTCTGTGTTCATACATTCTTTCAATATTTCTCGTCCTACCTATCCAGATATCCTATTATTTCCTAATACATAATGTAACATTCGATCTACGTTATCCATTATGTTTTACACGAATTCTCAACTACGGTGTCTCTCTCTCTCTCTCTCAACACGTCCTCACCATCAGGCCTAATGAATAAAGACAAATGATGAAAAGAAACGCGACAGGTATCGCAAATTGTCTTTTGAGTGGGGATGAAATATTTGTTGTCAAAGTGAATGCATCTAAAATGGAAACAATCAATTAAATTAGTTGTGATTTCATGACTTTGATATGCAATATGTTCAACTTTTATCTGGAATAATTTAGCTAAAGACCAGCATGAAAAATAGGAGCGATGTGTAGCCTAATGGTAGACTCAAATGTTTAAATCATTCTCAAGATTCCAAAGGCACCTCTATTGTATCTACTAGGCTGCTTATTGTGCAGAAATAGTAATATGGTCATAATAATACTATTTGACATTTAACTGGTTTGGCCTCTCAGCATTGTGAAACATTATTGGGCAATTTGACATTTAACTGGTTTGGCCTCTCAGCATTGTGAAACATTATTGGGCAAGTTGTTCCAAAAGTCTACCACTCTCTTGAAAATGAAGTGTTTTGCATTGTTTTTAATTAAACACCCTTTTCAAATATTTCTGACCATTTCAGCTGGAGTAAAATGAATTAAGACTTGTGAAATCCTCTGCCATATTCATGTTACATCGGGTTCCTTTGTGGAATTTAATTACTCTGTGTTATTATTTCTGCTTCATAATGTAAAGACCAAATCACAAATTGAATGGAATCATGAAAGACAAATACAAGGAAGAGTGGTGGATGTTGGAGTACCCCTGGTAATTACCTAACTATGAGTTTACTAAATCATGACCCCCCCCCCCCCAAAAAAAAAGAAAACAAGAAAAAGAAAATATATATACTGTATATACAGTATATATATATTTAATGCTTCCAAAACCCAATTTATCCATCTATCTACCCGTCAGGAACTCCCTGCGGACTATCCCTTATTCTTCAACAATCTATCTATCTATCTATATGCTCAGGCTCAATCCCCATTTTAGGGGTAGCCGACTCAAGACAGAGCAAGAACAGGGAAAACACAAAAACAACATAAAACAACAAATAATCACAGATAAAAAGCACAAACTCACACACATCCAGGTCACCCAGGAGAAGACGCAGAGACCAGGGTCACCAAGGTCGCTCCAGCACTCCCCCGACCACCCGGAGAGGTTCCGATCTCGGCAGGCAGACATGCAGCGGAGCCAAAGCCACAAGCCCTCCCACCACACTTCCAGGCGCACCCTTCATATTAATCGTCTCCCCGGGCCAGGCGCCTGATGGACTATTATCTAGTCCAACTTGCGCCCGACCCCTTACTCCAAATGACCACGTGTTCACTCAACTATTCACAAGCATTCTCCATTCACTCCTGTCCACCACCACTTTCCCTGCCTGATCTATAGTCATTCCTCTATCATCCAAAGCCTTTCTTACACAGTCTCTCCATCTCAATGGGAGTCTTCCTGCCCTTCTATCTCCCCTTGTACCTGACTCACATATTCTCTTTGTAAGCCTTTCATCTCCCATTCGTTCAACATGACCATACCAGCTCAGCACCCTTCTGTCCACTCTGGCTGACAAATTTTCCTGCTGCCCCACTCTCCTACGTATCTCTTCATTCCTCAATCTGTCTCTACGAGTAACTCCACACATACTCCTCAAGCAGCTCGTCTCCATCACATCCAGCCCTCTTTTCTCCTTTTTCTTCAGAGCCCATGTCTCAGCCCCATACATCACTGTTGGCACAACAATTCCTTGATACAGTGCACTTTTTACTTTCACTCCGAGATTTCTCGTCTTCCACATACTTCCCATTGCTCCGAAAACCTTCCTTCCTTCACACACTCTCTGTTTTACCTCCAATTCCATACCTCCGCTCCTGCTTATCGTTCCTCCTAGATATTTAAAACACTCTACTTGTTCCAATATTTCCCCATCCAACCTCACATCTAGATTCACCCTATGCTCTCCCCTATTACACACCATTACTTTACTTTTATTGACATTCACCTTCAGTTTCCTCCTTCCACAAACCACACCAAACTCTTTGACTACCCGCTGCAGTTTCTCATCAGAATCCGCCACCAATGCTGTGTCATCAGCGAACAGCAACTGATTCAACTCCCAATCTCTACCATTCTTTCCTACTAAACCCAATCCTCTTCCCATAGTTCTCCTTTTCACCTCCCTCACCACACCATCCATAAACATATTAAACAGCCATGGTGACATTACACAACCCTGTCGAAAACCAACCTTTACCTCAAACCATTCACTCAACTCACCATTTCCTACTCTCACACATGGTCTGCTCCCTTCATAAAAACTCTTAACTGCTTCTAACAAATTTCGTCCTATTTCATAAATCCTTAACACCTTCCACATTGCTTCACTGTCCACACGATCATACGCTTTTTCCAAGTCCATAAAAGCCCAAAATATCTCCTTATGCTTCTCTAAATACTTCTCGCATAACTGTCTTACTGCAAACATCTGATCCACGCACCCTCTTCCCCTCCTAAAACCGCACTGTTCTTCTCTTATTGCAACTTCCGTACACTTTATTATCCTCTCTATCAACACCCTACCATACAGCTTTCCAACCACTGACAATAAACTAATACCTCTATAACTTGAACACTCCTGCCGATCTCCCTTCCCCTTGTACAACGGCACAATACATGCACTCTTCCAGTCTATTGGTACCATTGACACAGCAAAGCACACATTGCAAAGTCTCACCAACCAATCTATTATCACATCTCCACCCTTCCTTATACACTCCACAGGAATACCATCCAAACCTTCTGCTTTTCCCGCTCTCATTTGTTTCACTGCTTCTTTCACCTCATTTTCCTCAATCCTTTCATTCATTCCCTGCCACCTGGGTGGCCTGGGTAACATATCTCCATCCACCTCTGCTTCAATCACTGCTTCTCTTCCATCTCTTGTATTTAACAAAGATTCAAAATACTCGGCATATCTTTTCTTCACTTCAACTGGTTCCACTAGTAATTCTCCATTTTCATCTTTCACTGACTCTTCCCTCTTTTGTCCTCCTTTCCTTACTTTATTTACCTCCTTCCAGAACATCTTCTTTCGTTCTTCAAAATTCTCACTCAGCCTTTGACCCCACCTTTCGTTTGCATCTTTTTTCGCTTCTCTAATTTTCCGTTTTGCCTCTCTCCTTTTCTCCTTGTACCTCTCCCATACCTCAACACTACCATCCTGTAAAACCCTCTCAAAACACTGTCTCTTCTCCTCAACTGCCTTTCTCACCGCATCATTCCACCACTCGCTTCCCTTCCTGATACCTCTGCCTCCTACTTTCCTTTTGCCGCATACTACCTCTGCACTTGCTTTCACTCTTTCCTTAAACTGTTGCCATTCAACATCTACTTCTCTCTCTTCCATCTCTCTCACTTCCATCCACTTTTCATTTAGTCTTTCCTTGTACTCCCTCTCTTTTTCACTCTTCTCTAACTCACTAACTTGTATTACCTCTCTTACTTCACGCTTGTCTCATATTCTCGTGTAACTCTTAACTCTTAGCTTTCCCTCCACCAGGTAATGATCTGACATACCCTCCGCCTCACCTCTCATCACATTCACATCCAGCAGTCTACACAAATCTTTCCCTTGTCACCAGAACATAATCCATCAATGCCCTCTCTACAATCTCTCCCCTCACAAGTCTATGCCAGGTGTACTTGTGTATACGCCTTTTTTTGAAGAACGTATTACCTACACTCAATCTACACTCTTCACATAAATTTTTCAGTCTTTCTCCACTCTCGTTTACACCATCACACCAAAACTACCGATGACTCCCTCAACAGGCTCATTTCCTACCCTAGCATTTAGGTCCCATAAAACTATAACTTTTTCATTTTCATCAAACCCTTGTAGACAATCTCTCAAATCCTCCCAGAAACCCTCTACAACGTCTAACTCTCTTTCACTTCCTGGTCCATACGCACTTACAAAAACCCACCTTTCACCCTTAAACTGCATTCTCACCCACATTAGCCTTGATGACACCTCTTTTCACTCTTTTATAAACTCTCTCAACTCCTCCTTCACAATAATAGCCACTCCTTCTTTCCCCCTGACTCCCTCGTCTACTCCAGACTTTCTACCTATCACTTTCCAAAATCCACTTCTCCCTCTCCTTTCATCTTTGTTTCATTCAGTACAATTCATTCTTCATTCTTCAACAATACAAAAATCAATCCTTCATCTTCTCTCAATATTCTTGGTGTCTCTTTTTCTTCTGCTCTCAGTTGGAAGGACCATATTACCAGTCTTGCTAAGGCAGCCTCCCAGAAGCTGGGTGTGATCAACCGCCTTGGGGGGCTCTTTACCCCTGCACAGCTTCTTGCTCTGTACAGGGGCATAGTGCATCCTTGTATTGAGTATTGTTCACATGTGTGAGGAGGTTCCTCTCACACCGCTCTCCTTGACTAAATTGAATGGAAGGCCTTTCGTATCATTTACTCCCATCCACTCACCAACTCTCTGCAATCTCTCTCTCTTCGCCGCAATGTTACATCTCTCTCACTATTCTATCGCTACTATAATAATCAGTGTTCCTCAGAGCTTTCCCAGTGTATACCACCTCCTTTACGTAGGGCACGTGGTACCCATCTTGCAACACAATCCCACCCCTACTCTGCAACTCTCCAAACCAAGAGTGAAACGTTACTCTCAGTCTTTCTTCTATTCAACAGCTGAGCTCTGGAACTCTCTCCCAGAATCAGTCTTTCCCTCTTCCTATAACTTAAATTGCTTCAAACTCTGTGTGTCCAGGCATTTTGGCTCAAACGTCCCTTGATTTTGGCCCTGTCATACTTTCAACTATGGGGGAGGCACTCGCTAAAGGCAGTTCTACCTTTTGCCTCCCTCACTCACATAGAAAAAAAAAAAAAAAAAAAAAAAAATATATATATATATATATATATATATATATATTTGTATATATTTCAGAAGGACCATATTACCTGTATTGCTAAAGCAGCCTCCCAGAAGCTGGGTGTGCTCAACTGCCTCAAGGGGTTCTTTACCCCTGCACAGCTTCTTGCTCTGTACAGGGGTACAGTGCATCCTTGTATTGAGTATTGTTCACATGTGTGGGGAGGATCGTCTCACACCGCACTCTTAGACAAAGTAGAAAGGAAGGCCTTTCATATAATTAATTCTCGCCCACTCACCAACTCTGCAAATCTCTCTTTGCTGCAATGTTACATTAGTCTCTCTATTCTATCGCTACTACAAAAATCAGTGCTCCTCAGAGCTCTCCCAGTGTATACCACTTCCTCTATGTAGGGTGCGTGGTATCCGTCTTACAACACAATCCCACCCCAACTCTGTGCAACTCTCCAACCTAAGAGTGAAATGTTACTCTCAGACTTTCTTCTATTCAACAGCTGAGCTCTGGAACTCTCTCCAAGTATTAGTCTTTCCCTCCTCCCATGACTTAAATTGCTTCAAACTCTGTGTGTTCAGGCATTTTGGCTCAAACATCCCTTGCTTTTGGCCCTGTCACTCTTTCAACTATGGGGGAGGCACTCGCTGCAGGCAGTTCTGCCTTTTGTCTCCCTCACTTACATAGACAAAACAAAATATATATTATACCCACAAGTCTCATTAAGGGTGATATTTAAACCTCCCTAAACATACGAGTTTTTTCAAGCTCAAGGATCGTATCCCTGGTACTATGCAGTCCTCAATTGTTTATCTGTATAAATGCTGACGTTGTAATGCGTCAACTATTGGCCAATACAAGCTCCAATTAAACACGAGGGTTGCCGACCACCAGGGTCGAAAAGTTAGAATCAGTTAGATCACCCATTAAATACTAATGTTTTTTTTTCAATATTGTTCACTTGTTCGGGCGATTCAACCCACCTTATTACCGAGTCATTACCCACAGTACATTACATTTTGAAGCCTTCTCTAGGTACCCACGACACCTACACCAACCTCTTGTGCTTTTAACTGGTAAGATATACGATACCAATATCATCCTAGGATAATGTGTTAGTTATGATTATACGATAGGGTACTTGGTACTGTATACAGTATCTAAGTAGTATATTTTAGGGTTTTACATTTTTATTTTTAATCTGGTTTAAATTACGTTATGTTACGCTTAATTATATAAAATTATTTTCTTAGTCTATCTATCTATCTATTGCCTGACGCCGTGATCCCCGAAGGTGTGGTCACGAACGAACCGCCCCCATGCACTTCTGTCCCCAGTCAGTCGACGCCCCTCCCACCAACCAGCACCGCCTTCGTTCATGTACTTCCTCACTCCATTCTTCCACCTCTCATTCGGTCTACCTCGCCCGCTCTGTCCCTTCACCTCGCTCTCGTACACCCACTTAGTCATTCTCTCGCTTTCCATACGTTCCATATGGCCGAACCATCTCAAGTTGTTCCTTTTCACACTTTCCAGCACATCTACCTCCACACCACACCTCCTTCTTACTTCCTCATTAGTCTGTCTATCCCTCCATGTAACTCCGCACGCACTCCTTAAGTAATTCATTTCCACTGCTCTCACTCTTGGTCTGAGTCTCTCAACCAACGTCCATGCTTCGCTTCCGTAAGTCAGTGTCGGGATTACCACACTGTCATGCAAGGACTTCTTCACTTCCATACTGACCACCCTATTTCTTGTTACTGCTTTTAGCGTTCCTACAACCCTCTTCCCCTGTTGTACCCTCTCCCGCACTTCTTCATCCATAGTCCCATCTTTACTCAACACACTGCCCAGATACTTAAAAGAGTTGACGATCTCCATAGCTTGACCGTTCAGCTTTACCTCACACTCTGTGACTTCACCCCTTTCGAAGACCATAACCTTGCTCTTCCCCGCATTTACCTTCAAATTCCGTTTTTCGCACATTGTTCCAAACTCATTTACCAGACCCTGCAACTCCCATTCATTATCACTCATCAGAACTCTATCATCCGCAAACAGCAGTATAGGTAGTTTCCACTCAATTCCCTCCCTTTTCAGCGATACACCAACATCCACTGCTCTTGATAGTATTTCTTTCATGACTCCATCCATATATACAGTAAACAACCACGGGGACATCACACACCCCTGTTTCAAACCAACATTCAGGTCAAAGAACTCGCTCTGCTCACTTTCCACACGTACTGCCGCCTTTGCACCCTCATACATGCTCTTCACTGCTTTCAGCAACTTGCCCTCTACTCCGTATATTCTAAGTACTTTCCACAAATCTTCTCTATCCACTCTGTCATAGGCCTTCTCCAAGTCCATAAAGGCAACATACACCTTTTGTTTCTTCTCCAGAAACTTCTCCACAACACAATTCATGGTAAAAATCTGATCTACACATCCTCTTCCCTTCCTAAAACCTCCCTGCTCGTCGCCTATCCATTTCTCCGTTCTCACTCTCACTCTCTCAATCACAACCCTACTGTATACCTTCCCTACTACGCTTAGAAGACATATTCCACGGTGGTTACCACACACTCCTCTTTCCCCTTTGCCCTTATATAGGGGGACTATTATGCCAGTCTTCCAGTCATCGGGTGCACTCCCCTTCTCCCATGCTAGTTTGCACATTTTCCATACCCATTCTATCACTATCTCACCACCATACCTCAACATTTCCTCACACACTCCATCTGTTCCTGGTGCTTTCCCCAACTTCACTCTTTTCATGGCTTCCCACACTTCTGACCTCCTGATCGCCACCTCCTCCTCCACTACTTCTCTTCTTCTCCCTCCCATACCATATCCAGCTATGTTTGCTGGCTCTTCATTCCTTACATTTAGCAACTCACTGAAGTACTCCCTCCATCTTTCGACTCTCTCTTGCTTCTCGGCTAGCATTCTCCCATTCTTATCTTTCACACCCTTACTGTTTCCCTTGCTACCTTCCCTAACTTTCTTGACTTTTTTCCCGAACAGTTTCTTACTCTCCCTCCATTTTACACTCAGATTCCTTCCAAATTCCTCATCTACTCTTCTCTTAATTTCCTTCACTACTCTCTTCACCACCCTCTTACTCTCCACGTACCTCGCTCGTTTCTGTCTCTCGGAATCTTCATTCCCTCTACTACCCAACCAATCTCTATATGCTTTCTTCTTTTCTTCCACAGCTATTCTTACCTCTTCTGTCCACCATGCTGTACCTTTCACTCCCCTCCCTCTTCTCCTCATTCCACACACCTCCTCACATGCTGCACAGATCTCATCCTTAAACACCTTGCTCATCTCCTCCACTTCCTCCATAACTTCCAGGTCGAAACCACCTAGTCGTCTTTCCACTGCTCTCCTGTACTCTTCCCTGACTTCCTCCTCCTGCAACCTCTCCACCCTCCTCACCATTCCACCCTCCTCTCGCCTCCCTCCAGCTCTCCTCACCCACTTCTTTTGTATCCTAACCTTAGCTACCACTACATAATGATCAGACAGACCCCCTCCAATACCCCTATACACCCTAGCATCCATCACAGATTTTTTCATTCGTTCATCCACACATACATAATCAATCAATGACTTTCTTTCCACCACTGTCTTATCCTTCATCGTCAACATCCGTTTCCACGTGTACCTGTGGATCATTCTGTGTCGGAAGAAGGTGTTGGCTATCCACAGCCTCCTCCCCTCACATACGTCCACAAATGCGCTACCATTCCCAATAACCTCTGATGGTACCCCCCACCCTCCCACCACTCCCTCAACTTTCCTATCATCCACCTTACCATTCATATCATAATTCATATCATTCATAATTTTCTTAGTAATTAGTTAAATTATTCATAGTAACATTTGATCATTCTTTTTAGGTCTGATGATGACATAAGGAATGTCGAAACTAACAAATATATAATAAATAAGTTTTCCATCATTACGTTGGTGTTACTTGCATATAATTATATATACTGTATATATATATATATATATATATATATATATATATATATATATATATATATATATATATATATATATATATACAGATATATATATACCGTGTATATATATATTATATATACCGGTATATATATATATATATATATAATCTATAATGTTATCTCAAAAGCATAAATTCACATTTCCCAATATTATTATATCATATAAATCCTATATTCAGTTATCTATATATATATAATTTGACAATTTATCTTAGAGTAATCATCAATCTCCCCTATACAAATACATACACTCAACAAAAAGGCAACATATATTTATGTGAAACACGTAAACACCCAAGAAGAGAAGGGCAGGAGAAACGGGAAACCATATGGAATATATGGGCTGGCGCAAAATTCAAGTGCCTATCGTATTGTTGAGACGTGGGAGTCCTTCACAAATATTTAGCCTATAGCGAAATGTGTTTAATGGTCACTAAATAAAATAACCAAAATATTTCGTACCTGAAGCACGTTTTACCCATCACTTTTACGGATGGAGGTATGTCATTATGAAAAGGATGGGTAGACATAATTTAATTTGTCAGTTTTGATGATAAATGCAATTGAAACAGTAATGCGGTGATTCTACTCATTGCCATAACTATAAGAGCTGCATATATAAATAGAGACCATATTTCCTTCGCGCGAAGTTCGCTAATGGTGGAAGGTGTTTCTTCTGGATATATTTCAGCTCGGGAGTTTAATCAGACTTCCTACAGCTCGTGGGTGGAATTTTTAAAAGGGGAAATGCTCTATATGAGAAAAATCTGCTCGTGTGGAAATTCAAGTAGGTGGCCTTTATGGTGAGCCATTACTTGGGAGGATGTTATCCCTTCAACAGTTTGTAGAATAATGTATTGATGTTTATATAAACCGACACAATAACCTTATCATGTGTATGTATTGTTCTCTATAGTCATGTCTAACATAGCTGGCGTAGTCGCAAAAAACATACAATATACTTTCTTCTCACCTTTAAACATTAATGGACAAAATAACTCCTTTGTCCTTCTTAGTTGTACTGTATGTCGTATCTACAGTATATTAATTTTGTTCTGTTCCATGTTATAGGTCATCCGTTTTGTTTCTTCTAATTGTATTCATACTTCATTATCATCTGTAATCACATCATCTGCCTTATCCATTTTATATTTTTGATTTGTTTTTCTTTTAACCCTTCTGGCCCGGGCTGCCTTTCTAAATGACGGAGCTCGTATCCGGGCGATCTGGCTGAAAAATGACTTGTGTAAACAAAGGCCCATCTCCCTTAATATAAGAGCTACAATAATGAAACAAACATGAATATGTGCGCCTTACCTTGGTGCGTATACTGGCGTTAAGTAGAGCTCTCTAAGCTCAATTGGTTACAAAGTTATGGCGATGTTAGTGGAGGTAACATTTGGCACGTATTTACCTTGGCGCATCCGAACACTCAACCGCGGCCCCAGCTACGACGCACTGTTGCACTCGTCGCCCTACCCGCAATAATGCCGGGAAGCGATTTGAGAGGTTTTATTGTTTATTCTGCCATTTATTATACTTATTATGTTATTTTCACTCAATAAAGTGATTTTTATGAAGTTATATGTGTCTCTGTCACTTGTATTCAGTGTTATTGTTATTATAGTTATTATATTGTTATTATAGTGTCACTTTCATTGGACTATGATAATTGATAGTGTCATTTTCACTTTTATGTATTGCTAGGTAAGCTAATAATATATATAGTGTCACTTTCACTTGTTCATATTGTTATGAAGGCACTTATTATTACTTATATGTGTCTCTTTCACTTATACTTAGTTTTATTATTACTATTAACCAACATTTTAGAGTGTCACTTTCACTGTCATTGTCACGGGCACTTCAATATTGCACTAGAGTTTGAAAGTCGTTGAAGCACCATCCAGCGCACAGTGCCACTTCACACTCGAGGCATTCCCATGAGGTTTTCGTTACTTTGTGGGGTCTGCGAGTTGTGTGGCTGTACACATGGCACCTTTTTTTACTCCTAACTCTACCTCCTGGTGTTTTGAAAGGAAGGGGGTTGAGCTGGTGCTTCCTGAAGAGGTCAGCACACGCCGTGCGGTCCAGCTGGCCTGGTCCTTGTAGTGGTCTCCCAGGTGTATCTGCATGTTTAGCCAGGAGCTCAAGTATCACCTGTTTGTGGAACTTCCGCAGGGACTTGTATTTTTTGGCTCCGGGAGTCCTCAGACGGTAGATGTTGTAGGCATTGAGGGCCGACATATCTACCGTATGCAGAATAAACTTCTTATACCACCTGCAAGATGTTCGCAGGCAGTCGATGAAGCCCATATGCATGTTGGACTTGTCGATGGGGTGCATGTTGAGGTTATAGTCCAGGACAGTAGCTCTGTTTCTGGACGGGGTTTTTGGTTCTTCGGTCCACCTTCCCTGTGGCGACCATCTCTGCCTTGTGGCATGTGGTGAGGAGGTTGACCTTCCGCTGGTCATGCCAGTGGATGGAGAGGATGGGGCCACTCTTCTTGTGGAAGATGTCCGTCTTCTTTGTCTTCGTTGGGTATGATGGCATGCCCTTCCTCTTGGCCTTGACTGGGCCGACAGTTCCGGTCTTGCAGTCATGCAGGTACTTGGTGAGGATTGGCGACGTATAGTAGTTGTCTGTGTACAGAATGTGGTTCTTATGAAAGTGTTTCTCCATCATTTTCTGCACAACAGCGCCGCCAAATCCAATGTCGGGGTCAGTCACGATTTTGCCACCACTGCCGCTGTAGACCACAAAGTCCAGCACATACCCCGTCTTACAATCGCAGAGGACAAAGAGCTTGATGCCGAAGCGGTCTCTGTGACGGGATATACTGCCTGAAATGCAGCCTACCACGGAACAGGACCAGAAACTCATCGAGGCACATCTTCTGAAATGGAATCAGGTAGGTGGTAAACCGATGATATATCATGTCATACAGCTGCCTGATTTTCCATAATGGGTCGTGAAGGTGGACATGCATGTTGTTGGTCAGGTGGAGATAGGAGAGGATGTCAAAGTACCTGTCCCTGGACATGTACTTTCCAAATGCTGGAGTTGTGATGAGGTCGCCAGTGATACAATAATCTGCCAGAGCGTGCTTCCTGATGTGTGTCATCAGCATAGTCAGTGCCAGAAACACATACAGTTCTGCCACAGTGACAGCTCTCCATGCCACCATCTTGCCACTGGTCTTCCTGCCAAGAAAGTTAGCATAGATCTCATGGTGATTATTTGTTTCCTCGACGAGGTATTCCATGACTTCATTGTCGTAGAAGCCACAAGAAAGTTCACAGAGGGTACCATCTGGGCCACAGGGATATGCTGGTGACACCCCTGAGCCAATCTGCTGCTTGTCAAAGGCAGGACAATCTGGCTCAAAATCGGCCCCATCTGTCCAGACAAACAAGTTAGATGAGCGCGCACGCATAGCTGGCACACACCCAGGCACACGCCCTTGCCCACGCGGACGCCCCCCATGCCAACGACCATGCCCAGGGGCAGCGGCGTCGGCAGGCTGAGCCGCACGCCCACGACCTCGCCCTCGAACTCGTCGTGTTGTGACTTCCTCTTCTTCCACATCCTCTTCGTCCTCCTCCTCCTCTTCAGGTGATGTCAGGTCATCTGGGGCAATGTTGGGGTTGTCAGTATCTTCTTCGGGGGACAATTCTGGCGAAAAAGTGACCAGGCGTCGGCGGTGTGGGGGGCGGGAGGCTGCGGGAGGTGGAACAATGGGAGATTTCAGCCTCGGGAGTTGGGCTCCTTTTGCGGCGAGGCAAGGGCTTCTCCACTCCAAATAATGCTCTACGATACGGGGGCTGTGGTGGCACACTGTGAGAGGACAATGCCGCACCACTAGTACCACTTGAAGAGGCCTTTTGCACATGCTGAGGGAGAGATGAAGCCGAGGGCTGTGGGTGACCCGCGCGGCGCCCCGGGTCAAGGCGTCGTGACAAAGGAATGCGGGTGGTCGCTAGACCAGGGTCGGCATCACTATCACTATCATCGCCTTCCCTAGCTTTTTCTGATGCCCTGCGTGATTTCTTGGCGCACTTTTCACCAATGATTGTTTATAAAAATATTTACCCACTTTCAAGGGCGTACGGGCAGGCAAAGGGGAAGGTCCCGGGCTAGGGCTAGGCCTAGGCTGACCACACAAAGATGGCGACGGGGTAGGCCTAGGCTCAAGCACACTCGGAAGTTCGACTGCACCTTCATTCTCCACTTCCACATCAGGATCATCACTACTGTCTCCTCCCTCAAAAAAGTCAACATTGTCATCATCCCCAAACCCAACAAAATCATCGTCTTCACTCGCACTAATAAACTGTTCTTTATCGATCAAGCTTTCGCCACTGCTTTCTTCGATGGCAAAAAGTTCTCTCTCAATCGCACTATTACTCAATAATACCTTTGCTTTCTTGCGTTGAGCCTTTTTCTTGCTTGCAACAGGCGTAGACATAGCGAGCGGGGTAGCACTGGGGTGCGCGGGAGGTTGCACAGAATCGGACGCGTCGGAATTCATTATTTCGCTATAACTCGCCATGGCGGGCACGTAGGAACTGATAACGGTAGTAGTTGAGGCTTTGTGGCACTGCGATCGCCCCTGCAAAGTAAATTTTCGCCGCGCGAGTTTCAAAGCACGCTTTCAAGCATAGGGATTTTAAAAGGACATCCGGGATCCGGCCCATCTGCCGCAGCGTCATTTTAAAATGCTGCCCGGGCTGGAAGGGTTAAACCTTTTATTTTCCTGATTGTCAATTTTTGTCCTGCCTACTTATTTTCATGTCTTTAAATATTCCTGTCAAGCAAAAAGGTTTATTTGTTGTATTTAAGCGTTTTGGTACATTTATCTTTATATTTTGTGTATAGTGTTGATACATATATCCCTCTCCTAGTTTCCTTTCGTCTGCTTAAACTGTTATTTCTCCTTCGTTTTAATCATTACTGTTCGATTTTTGCTTTACTTTTTATTCCTCCTGCATTCCTGAACGTTCAATTTTGCATTCAAGATATATTTGCATAGGTAATTTAGCCACACATATCCATGTATGTTTTAATTACTCAACTCTTCGACTGTTCATATTTGTCACCCCCCCCAAAAAAAAAAATAATAATAATAATAATAATACATAAATACAAAATAAATAAATAGTAATTGTCATCCTTTCCTTAATTTTCCTTTAGGCTCCTTATTACTTTAGGGGTGTTCTTGTAAATAATATGTTTATATTATTTGTTAAATCCTATTATCCTCTACTAATATATTGTCCTTCCTATAACACTCTCTCCATGCACTCCACTAGGGTGAAATGTAAATATTGTCAGTCAACCTGCCTTTTTCCATGCAGAAGCAATATACTAGCAATAATTAATGTTAATACTAATTACTTAACATAGTTTTTCCTACTGCACTAGTCTTAATTTAATGAACACATTTGCCAATCTAGATGACTTCGACAGCTTTTATTATAGTGCTTTCATATAAATAAATGGTTTTATTTAATTTGTTTGTTTTCTCACCCTTTTTGGTGTCCTGCTGTTTCACATAATTGCTACCTCATAAGTAGCCATGTAAATACTATAAACATGGATCCATGTATGTAGATTCCAGGGACACAAGTTAAACAGTACATACTAAAATGGTATAATGACATAAATATATGGTGTTATGAAGTATTGATAATGACAAGATTATACAAAATACTAAGGTTTGTAAAATCGTATAACATTACCTATGCATACCTAGACGAGTATACGTACAATACAAGCGTACTTACGTACAGAAACGTGAATAGGATTTACTTATAGTGAGGTTATACACTAGGATAATACCGTAATAATATTTACATTACTAATGTCATTCAATACATACTAGCTCGTGTCATTATTTCACGATTGGTTATATGTGGTATTACGCTTATGCACAATAGGATGATATTACCATACGCGTAATTACATAACTAACCATCTACGAGTGGCCCCACTTCTTGCGCCTTCTCCTCAACCAGCCGTCTCCTTGTTGCCGTGTTCTAAAAGTCGTAGTGCATTCTCCAGTAACTCTTCACTCTCAGCTTTCCCTCCACAACATAATGGTCAGAAATACCTTCAGCTTCACCTCTCGGCGCATTCACATCCAGCAGTCTACATAATCTTTCCTATGTCACCATTATATAATCCATTAACGCCCAATCGCTCCCCTCACAAGTTTATGCCATGTATACTTGTGTATTAAGTCTCTTTTTGAAGAACATATTACTTACACTCATTCTACACTCTCCACATATATCAATCTTTCTCTCTCCACTCTCGTTTACACCATCCACATCAAAAACCACTAATCACTCCCTCAACAGATTCATTGCCTACCTTAGCATGCAGGTTCCATAAAACTACCACATTTTAATTTTACTCAAACCCTCGTAGACAATCTCTTATATCTTCCCGAAAACTCCACCTCCTCTATCGTCATTTCACTTCCTGGCCCATATGCACTCACAAATACCCACCTTTCACCCTTAATCCGCATTTGCACCCACATTGACCTTGATGACACTTCTCTCCACGCTTTTATAAACTCTCTCATATTTCCATTCTATATACAAAGGCCCATTCCCCATTTTTATTTTTAATTTTTTTTTTTGGGGGGGGGGACTCAAGACAGAGCCGGAATAGGGACAACACACCAGAATATAATGAACACACACACATAAAATACAAATTCACACACATCTAGGACATCCAGGAGAAGAAACAGAGACCAGGGTCACCAAGGTCCCTCCAGCACTTTCCCTGCCCCCGACCACCCGGAGAGGTTCCGATCTCGGCAGGCAGACATGCAGCAGAGCGAAACCACAAGCCCGCCCACCACACTTCCAGGCGAACCCTTCATATATATATATATATATATATATATATATATATATATTGTTACGTATCTTGATCCTCAAGTGGTTAACTTGATGAATCTAGATAGCACAGAGATATATATTAAGGTATCACTCAGCTGAAGGCAAAACAAAAGTAAAATCTAATAAAATAATTTCCTGTTGTTGCTTCCTTTCCTTATGGATCTTAGGACTTAGTATCCTTTATTGACTGATACTCTTTAATTATGAAAAATACTGAAACTAATTAAAGTCATGTAGTATTTATAAAGAATTATTATTTAACCGAAGCTTAGTAGGCTATGGTTATGAACCGAAGAAGTTATAGCTAAAGAAGGACAATTATTTCTATAAAAAGTCTTGAAAGATAAATATTAAAGTAAGAATATTTCTGTCTCTTACCCTATTTGAAATGATTAGTTTTCTTATATGTCCTTTTATTTATATTTAATGTAATTATTCTTGGTTCTTGTCTTACGTTAATAGTATTATATTATTATTATCATCAGGATTAATATCAAAGTCACATAAAAAGTTAGATATATATTTAATAATTAGTTAAATGTATTTCTTAACCACGTAACATTGAGGTTTGATTAGGAGTAAATTAAGTTACAGGATCGCTTCATAGATTCGATTCAGGTCTCACTCAAATAATATGAAAAGCAAAAATAATATTTTGAAGCTAAAAGAATTTTCTTCAGCTTAGGAAATCACTAGAAGTAATATTAACACAGCCATGTTAGTCTAAGGCGATATTACTAATACGAGACAATAGCATCACCGTACTAAGCACCGTTAAGCAATGTAAGCTTAATTCAAAGAAAATGAAAGAACTCGTAAGTATTAATATAAAACAATAGTATTACTTTCATCATAACCCAATTACTTAAAGAGTTGCTTTAGTCCACAAGTTAGTCAACTAAAATAGTTAAGTACATAATAATAGCGTTAACGTTAAATCCCAATCAAATAGTTAAGCACATAATAGTAGCGTTAACGTTAATTCCCAATCACATATCTCACTAACCAACATAACGTAAGTGTTTACACCGAACACACTTAACACACATTTATATAATCTGACTGACAGTCACAATCCCATTATAATACTTCACCCCGTCTTCCTCCAGCTGCAAGTTCACCTTCCCCAACTCCAAATGAGACTGATTTGAATGCCCACAACTCGGGTCTTATATACTAAACAATGATGGTGTAGGAACGAATCAGGAGGCGGTGGGTGATGCCCGCTCCAATCACAGCTCCTCGAGTTGCATAGCAGGTGCATGGTCCAATCACAGCTCCTGGCGTCGAACATACGTCATAGTGTCGGGTCATCGGAGTAGTTTGCAGGGTCCCCTATGACACACGCAGGTGTGAAGGCTTGTTTGCAGGTATGCGGGCGAGCTGGTTTCCCACTCGCTAGTTCGCTCCGCCGCTTGGGTAGTTTGAACCTCCTTCAACTCTAATTCTAACTCTTAAATTAATATACAGGGCTCCGTATGTCAGAATATATATATATATATATATACATAAATATATATATATATATATATATATATATATATATATATATATATATACCGGTATATAAGGAAACTACGTTAGACAAATGTCTGTGATTTCGCTCCGTTGCCCAACAAGTTCTGTAGGATAATGCTAAACTATCGGGATCACATTAACCAATTACGATGTGTTCTCGATGTGATTACAATATTCACACTACAAAGGTAATTATTGAAATCTAGTATAACGTCTTGAAATAACAATTGTCTAACATAGTAATAACGTTAACGTAAATTATTGATTTTTTTTGTTCTATGTGAGTGAGGAAGGCAAAAGGTGGAACTGCCTGTAGTGAGTGCCTCCCCCAGAGATGAAAGAGTGACAGGGACAAAATCAAGGGACGTTCGAGCCAAAATGCCTGGATACACAGAGTTTGAATCAATTTAAGGCATAGGAAGAGAGAAAGACTGATTCTGGGAAAGAGTTCTAGAGCTCAGCTGTTGAATAGAAGAAAGTCTGAGAGTAACATTTTACTCTAGGGTTGGAGAGTCACACAAAGTAGGGGTGGAATTGTGTTGCAAGATGGGTAGCCTACCACGTACCCTACGTAGAGGAGTTGATATACACTGGGAGAGCTCTGAAGAACACTGATTATTATAGTAGCGATATAATAGCGAGAGAGATGCAACATTGCGGCGGAGAGAGAGAGATTGCAGAGAGTTGGTGAGTTAATGATACGAAAGGCCTTCCTTCCAACTTTGTCTAGGAGTGCGGTGTTAGAGGATCCACCCCACACATGTGAACAATGCGTAATACAAGGACGCACTGTGCCCCAGTACAGAGCAAGAAGCTGTGCAGGGGTAAAGACCCCCTTGAGGCGGTTGAGCACACCCAGCTTCTGGGAGGCTGCCTTAGCAAGACTGATAATATGGTCCTTCCAACTGAGAGCATAAGAAAAAGAGACACCAAGAATATTGAGAGAAGATGAAGGATTGATTTTAGTATTGTTGAAGTATAAGGGAAAGTCCTCTGGGACAGGTAGTAAAATGAAGAAATTGGGTTTTCGAAGCCTTAAAGGTAAAGTGTTTTCTACCCCAAATTGGAAATAGTAGTTAGATCAGCGGATGAGCGTTTTATGGCTTCATTATGTTTATTTTTCAGGGATTGCTGGCTGGGGCGTTCTGGAAAACTAATTGAGTAGTGTAAGGTAAAGTCATCTGCATATGAATGGATGGGACTGGAGGTACAGTTAAAGGTGAATTCCAGGGATGAAACCTATTCAAATTACTATGTCCATTGGGATCTGCTTGGTTTTAGGTATATGATACTGAAGAACTTTCATCAATGTGTCCTAACAACAAAGAAATATAGCTTATCTAACTTATTTTATGTGGTGCGAACTGGCGTGCTTACCATGACGTCACTATAGCCAATGGCGGGAACTCTCGACATGGGAAATGGGTAAATCTGTGTTCTTTCTTATGTGAGAAACTCTTATAAATTGTATGCATGTGTAAAACTCAACATTTGGCTTCATAACTGTCTGATCAAGGGGCTGCAATATATAAATTGAACAGAAAACTATACTATAATTAAGAAATAGGCCTTTCAAGCGACCTTCCTCGTTTCTTGACCAGGATAAAACACTCAAAAACACTACCTGTATGTTTATTGTTGGCGAGATGGGATTATTTCTTGATGTGCACCACATCTTTAGGACGTCGTTCGATCTTTTGCAAAACTTGAGTAATTAATTAAAAGGTATTAATTACGAAAAACAGACCTGACAGTCCATGACTCCTTGTGTTGTTTACACACTGTCTCTGCACATTCGGTCGTCACTCCCAATAAGCTGAATTCCGCCGAGAATGCCAATGTCGTTATATGTTAATATTTTGTTCTCGAGTTTAATGGAATTATATTGATATTGCCCATATACATATTACAGAATATTCATGCCAAGTTAGGACTATGCATTAATCTTTGTTTTTTTGTTTATTCCTGTAATTCACCTTTAAGATCATTTATGAAAATTAGAAAGAGAATGGGAGATAGGACAGAGCTCTGAGGAAGTGAGCGATGGCCGTCCACAACCGCAGCTATGGAACAGCCGTAAAGGAAATTAGAGACAAAGGCACAGATGGAGGGATAGAAACCGAAGGAGGGTAGTTTAGAAATTAAAGATTTGTGCCAGACTCTATCGAAAGCTTTCGATATGTCTAGTGCAATAAAAAAAGTCACCGAAGTCCCGAAAGGAGGATGACCAAGAGTTAGTAAGATATGCAAGAAGATCACCAGTAGAGTGACCCTTAAGGAAGCCATACTGGCGATCTGAGAGCAGATTATGAGAAGAGAAATGCTTAAGAAATTTGGAAGCAAGAATAGTTTCAAAAACTTTAGAAAGACAAGAGATGAGAGCAATTGGACGATAGTTGGAGGGTTGAGAGCCTTTGCCCTTCTTGGGACAGCTTGAATGAGAGCAAACTTCCAGCAAGAAGGGAAGACGCTAGAGGAGAGACAGAGACAAAAGAGTTTGCCCAGGCAGGGAGTCAGTATAGAAGCACAGTTTTTTAATACAGTAGGAGGAACACCGCCCGGACTGTACACCTTCTCAGAATTAAGCCCAGAGAAGGGAGAAAGTACATCTTTAGAAGAGATTAGGATAATAGGCATAAGTAGGAGAGAGGAGGAGGGAGGAATGAGGAATCATCCAAGGTGGAGTTTCAGAAAATTGTGATATTAATGTCCCATGCATTTTTTTTGTTTCTGTTACTTTTCGTCAATATATAGTGTTTGGAATTAATTACAAACCTTGGAAAAAACGTGTTCCCCATTATACAACAATTTTAAGACACACCGCCCGATAATGGGGAGGGCTATGAAGGTCAGAGAAAATGAGGGGTTAAATGCTTAAAACGGCGATAATATCGTAATTTACCAAAACTTGGCTCGGGTTTTAAGGTTTGTTGTAGGCATAAAACCCACACCCCCGCTGGTTGGGTATTAAAATAATAAAAGATTGACGGGCGCCGAAAGAAAATAGCGACGGTCCCATCTATGCGGAGTTAAATATTAACTTTTTTACAGTATTTATACTTCCATATAATGCATTTGCGGCGCTGCTAACACCTAGTATATGTCCCTAGTATCCAGTACGTGGGATACAAAACGAACCCTCACCTAACACCTAGTATATGTCCCCAGTACATGGGATAGAAAAGTAACCCTCCCTTAACACCTAGTAGGTTATGTCCGTAGTAGGCTACCTAGTACGTTGGGTGGAAGAGTAACCCCGATAAATACTCTAGCGTAATATGGTTTCTTATTGAGATGAAGTGGAGGGAGTACGTAGTGAGGAAGCTCATCCAAGTCTCGGAAAATTGTGATATTATTGTCACTAATTTTCCCATGTTTTTTTTGTCTCTATTACTTTTCATCAAAATATAGTTTTTGTAATTAATGACAAGTTTCGACATAGATAGGCAGATGGAGATAGTGTTGACTAAAAAGGTGGTGGACGGACCTCGGGAGACGATGGAAAATGGCGAGTATACAAATCGGTGCCGTCTATAGGAAAGTGCTGACAACCATGTTACGAAAGAAAACATTTTAGTACCATATTTTTTTCTATTAGGTTTTGCCGAGTGTTAAAATACATGTTCATATGATACAAGCCGTCTGACTCGCTCAGTTGACAGCATCTCTGCTTCCCTTCTTTGCAGACTCGTCCCACTAATATTGAATACTGTTTCTAGGACATAGCTTGCGGTTACCATCTCCCCTTGAGCAAGGGAGATGGGTAATGGTATCTGGTTGATTAAATAAGGTCAAGCGCTTGTGAAACCTCGGAGGAGATATTTCCAGGGTAGACTAACCTCGTACTGTTTCTCCGTGGCTCAATAGCTCACAGAATCTTCAAACTTTGTTATCGCAATTTCTGAGTCATAATCAGTCTCCACAGGATAAATGCCTATGTGATCTAATTTCTACAGTCTTTCCTGGTCAAACTCGGCAGTCAATTTAGGGTCACTAGGCTGGGATTCATCACTTACCAACTCCTCTGCTGCGGTTACATTCACCCTTAACCCTCCTCTAGCGGGTGCTCTGTGGCCGTTTTGGGCCTTTCCGGGCCGTTCTGACTGCTATATCAACCATCAGTATGAAAGGAACTGTATTGCACTGAAAACTAGGTGGAAATCGCTACACAATGACGCCACATACAGCTACGTAGCACTCGTGGAGCACTGACAGTGTTACCTCGAAGATGGAAGTTTAGCTGATTTTGCTACCTTGCTCACTTTTAGCGAACTATTGGTTACACTGTCATCCTCACGCGCGGTGGGGGAACTGGAGTTAGTGTGGACCGGGAGGCCACAGATGTCGGACGTATGGATCATTACTATCCCACCCATTTTCACTCGATTTCAACCCTTTTTTCACCCGTTTTTTGCCAGTTTTTTCAACTCGACTTATGTTGCGAGCCGCTATTTAAGGGTTAATATAGAAACCGTGTCAACCAGGATGTTTGAATGTTTGGTATGCAACTATGTACCTTTCCGCTCATGCAAAAGCCAAATTTAGAGGGAATTAGAATTACACCACCCATTCTTTTAAAGCCAGGGTATACTACATCATAATAGTGATAAACACCGAGTAGAATATGCACCTCTGATTGATCTCCCATGGGATCTGACAGATAAACTCCTTTACTACGCAATGCGTGCTCCACCTTCTTCACTCCCACAGATAGATATTCTGGTAGAGTGTCTACTACGATACATGTCATAAAGTACCTTTGTTTACGGTTAAAATAGGAAACCTCTGCTGTTTCGTAGTCCTGTTTGTCAGTAACCCCCGTAAAGCCCTGCAATCGAAGAGTCTCAGCTCCTACGATTCGGTGCTTAAGCCCCATTAGCATGGACCTCTTTATAAAGGACCGTTGAGACCCCTGGTCGAGAAGAACCCGACAAACCTTGTCTCTGTTACTACCTTCTATGGGAATCTTGATGGTGGGCAATATAGTGGTGTCCTTTGTACTACCCAATGTCAAAGTTGTAGTACTCTGTGGTTTGTTATCTTTGCCTTTGTCAACTGTAGGACACAACTTATCAAAGTGATGTCCTTGACAGTGACGAGAGGGCCTTAACACCTAACGAGCGGCCTAGGCGGTAATTTATATGTACCGCCCAGCGGGGTGTTTTTACCCTAAATAGGGTTGTTTACGTGATTATTTTCATGCCTAAATAAGACCCAGAGCGTAAAACAAGTATCTATTCCTGAAAGGGCATAAACAGAGCTTTCCAATGACACCCCAACCATCCTTGTATGACCGCTAGTTTTCTTGCAACTATCCCGCAACACGTGTGTAAAAACCATGTAATTAGGTACTTTCCTTACATAATTCCCTGTGTAGCGAGTGTGAGGGGGGAAGGAAGGGTGATTTTCACGTCAGTTGGCCCACCGCGGTGGTGTGCGACGGTCATAGCCTTACTACGCTCCTCACACCGCTCAGCTCTCTCTCTCTGCAACATTACGTGCTGAAAATGGCACACGACATAAGTTGTGAACCGCCACTTAGTCCAAATTTCTTTCACACGACATAAGTTGCGCGCCACCAATAAAGGGTTAAGTACGTGGCAGTACATTGCCATTGTTTAGCATTGCTTTAACATTTTTGCTTGTGCGATTTTTAACTCATTTCACACAGAAACTCCATTTATGTGTTGTTATTACAAAGTTTACATACAATCTGTGAAGGTTTCTTGTATGTTCCCTCTTATTTCCCCTTGGACCCCACCGTCATGCTTACAGTCCCCCTCATTTCGACATTCCTACCCCCACCTGACACACTCAATCTTCCATTGTTCAACTACATATTACTAATTTCTTTACTGAACGAGGTTTTAAACTCACTCAGATCAAATTACCTTACCTTGTCTAATACTGCCAAAGGAAGCTTCTGTCTTAGTATAATAACTATAATTTCTTGTGAGGTCAGCCCTAGCGTATCCAGTGATCGAGTGTGGCATTCCATGTCCGCTCTAAATTTAGTTAACTCATTAACCCTGTGTTTTGGTTCTGTCAAATTTAACAAGGCGACGACATGAGCCACTTTAAGTTGTTCCCGATCCCTGTATGTTGACTGCAATAATTGTACTGCCTCCTAATACTGCGAAACCCTCAATTAGATGTGGATCTAAACACATCACAAAAGGCTAACCACTCTGTCAAGTTACCACCAAATGTAGGTAGATTGAGCTTTGGGATGTGCACAGTGTGTCGCGGCTTTGCCCGTCTGGCAGCGTTGTTTTTGCCTCCCCTCATAGACGTGATACCGCGTTGCAATAAATGCTTCGCTTTGAAGACTGTTTCGTCATACAATGCACGATATTCACACTCTGCTACTATCTCTTCCTCCTCCATCATACTCGATACAATCACCTCACTCAAATTAACAATACAACTATGTGTAATTTGAATATTATCTAGTCTAGCCTCCAAGTCCTCGAGGGCAGCAGCAGTGATAAATGTGTTTACATCAGCCATTAATCTATTCAAAACTCCCCGAAGTCAATCGCTCTGATATTTTGGAGCCTTACTTGTCACCCCTCCATACTGGATCTCCTGTGATTTATCCATCTTTATGTAAACCTATAGGCTATGTATACTTGACAATACTACAATGTTATATTAGTAACACTGCAATTTAGTAGCCTAGTTTAAGAAGTGCAGGTGATGGCAGACTTCATTAATTGTGGAGAAAAAAACAGTAACCTACAATAGAATTTCAGGCAATACATCAAATGGCCACAGTATGAACAAAGAAATGTTATGTCAGTCGGGTGTTACGATCCAGGTTCTCAAAGACACAGGGCTCTTCAACATTGGACTAGATAATGGCAAAATGCAACAACGGTAAACACTAAGAATCCAACGCCCCCCCTGCCTTAAAAACACTGGAAAACAACACCATTACCGCCCGGATCGTGCCTGACAACTAGGTAATCCTATGACTCGTATGTTGCACACACACTAGGCTGACACTCGTGAAACGCCTATTCTCAACAGTAAAAATATTACTCGATTATTACACCAAGCAACGATAGTTAACGGGATTAATTACGTTACGGTAGATACTCATACTGCCCTCCTTTATTAAAGAAAGTGCAATGCTAGTCCTCGCAACATCACTGCAAACTCTTCTGAAATACGTCTGATGCTGTGAAGATGTTCGTAAAGAATCTTGAAGCAATTATAATGCAGATAACGTCACAATAAATACTAGGACATAATAGTATAAATAGGCAGGCGAATTTAATAAAGACTGCGCAAGGTAGTAATTCTCGCCAACTAAAGAAATGCTTCGTGACAACAACGCAACAGCCTACTGGGTTGTGCAAACTCAACACCACCTTGCTCAAAAGTGGCAGTGATAATAAGTTGCATACATATAATATGGGGCTTATCTCTAACCATTTCTTCGCAGTTCATAACGTCTCGCTTGGGTATCAAGGCAGGGCAACAATGGGTGAGCATGCGGCCGTACCTAACGTTGTCCGCAGGTGGGTATAAGAAGATTACGTTATATGCGGGGATGCTCTCGGTTGATACATCTAGGTCTCTATACCTAGTTCTAGCCGGGCGATCCCTCAGAAGTCAACACACAGAAGGCGCACTATGTTGTGAGGGTATGGCTATGGCCCTCTCACACACACAGCGCTGTGCTCGCAAAGTAAACGCACCCGCAGACAACTTAGTCTCCCACACAGTACCTGTCGTATGTCGTGCAGGGCTTAGCTCACACGGGTCACACATCGAGACAATGACACAGTACCTTACCCTATCTAGCTTTAAATAACCAAGCAGATCACTCAATCACTTGCCATGGAGACATTACCGGTCTACAACCTTCCGAGAGAGGAATACACGGACAAGTCCGTCTCTCCAAACCTCATCAAAAATATCTGAGAGCTTCGCGTACACTACGACTGGTCAAACAGTGACTTCTATGCTGAACCAGAATGGATGTTTAGTATTAATAAAGATTAGAGAATGTGAGAAAGAGAAGTCGAGAGAGAGAAATAGTATGCAAAGTGGCGATATGTGGACAGAATTGCAGGGGTAGATCGATACGCGTGTCAGCAAGCTCTGAGCTGGTAAGAACCGCGGCCGCGATTGAAGGGACTATTTACCACCCGGCCGCCACGCCGTCACGCCTAAGCGACCGCTTCATAGCTCCACCCCGCTGCCAGGTACCCCCTCACCCCCTCTCTCTCTCCGCCTCCACACATCAACACTTTATATTATAATCGAATAAAAAATATAATCGCGGTCACAGCCAAAACAAAGACCATTTCTAGACTGGTCTGTGGCAACACGACACTAATAAAATAAGCATGATCATTCTAGGACAACTGTATCCCATCCCCCCACCTGGTTCCGACAGGGCTGTCGGTAAGCGATCTGCAATGCCCACCAACCATCTGTTACGCCGGAGGCGTCACAACGGGTGTCATAGAAAAGTCTGAAAATGAAGGACATATTACCGGGTAAGGTGATGGGTGGGATCCAGGAATTCGGGAGGAGCAACGACACGAGCCCTGTATTCCGGCTATAACCAACGCTTAGTTAGTCCACCCAGTTCAACTGTAGGAGTTGTTCCTCGCCATCACGTTGTATATGCCTCCCCTTTGCCTCATGTGCCTTTAAACAATCCCTAGTTAGAAGGTATTATCCCTGGGTTTTGGGGGCACCAATGTGATGGAATGTTCAGTGAAGTTAAAAGGTCTCTCACATAAACAATATATTTGAATAATAATGATTAGAGTTAATCAAATACCGGGATTCAAACTTACCAACGATCCATACAGAACAATGAAGGCAGGGAATAGGCATGGTCAAGATGGCGATGGTGGGTAGGAGGCACTATAGCACACTCACGAGGAAATGAACCAAAAATAATTAATGTTACATGATCATGAGTATGAGGAAAACCGTGCTTATCTTGTCAGTCATGTGCGTCGATGAGGGTCGTCTATGATGATGATGGTGTGAAGAATTCTGGCCATTTGCTCTATCTAGAGGGCAGCTAAAAGCACTAATTAAAGGAAAACAGAAAAAATAAGTATTGAACTGTGGTGATGGTCTGTTAGTGCTCTGGCGTCTCCCGGAACCCAGCTTGCTGCCTGTCTATCGTGAAGGCAGGACAAATATTGTACTGCATCTGAATTGCTAATTATGACGATAATTTAATATAAACTGATAAAGTCATATAATACTGCACACAAAGAACCATATCAATATTGCATAATAGCATATTAGGCCTTTTAATACTCTTAACTTAGCTTACTAACTTGTAATCTTACTATTCACGATCTGAATTCCTATGCCTTAACCATGGAAAACGGACAGCCAGTTAACACAACTGCCCTACTAGATACTATTCATAGAGGACGAACCAGCATATATTGCCGATCTATTGTATTACACGATGCAAAAACTATTTCAACAAAATTATGGTCAGGATTTTAATTTTAATAGAGGTAGCCAAACCTTCAATTCTCCCTACCATCGTTACACTTGATATCACTGGTGGACATTAATTTTCTGAAAACTAGCGCCAGAGCTACGATTTCTGGCGACATCAACAATACTAACTCATAGGATATGTACAGTGTATCACAATTTCTTGTACATGATACTGCATGTTTCTTATTATACTGTATACGACTACATTATAATTCTTATGTAGTATAGTAGTAATTGGATATTTTCATAAGAAAGTGATAATAAACTACAAGCAGCTAAAAATCTGCATATACTTATCAGCAGCAAAATGTTCCACGAAAAACACCTTTCTTTTCTTATATTATTTATAATTATAGACGACTTTAAAATAAAACCAATAGCCATAATGAAAAGATTACAATTGACAGTAATAGTGTCAGCTACGGAAATATCGACACATGGCATAGACTAAAGATATGTTGAAGGAGATGAGAAAGGTTGGAGAGTTCCACTTTCGCATATTCCCGATGAAGGCTACGGGAAAAGATAACCATAACGTAAGCATGCCAAACACTTTTCTCTAATTGAGTACATGGCGCTCCCGCTTTACCAAAACTGCACATAACCAAGCTCAGATTAATTAGGGATGGTTATAATTTTGTTTTTGTTTTATTATTCTATGTTCCAATAACTCCCTATTGGGCATACTAATAGGCTGAGC